>VYXF01007131.1:294085-320012 GCA_013397295.1 Polioptila caerulea
CAAAAAACTCACAAAAAACCCACAAAAACCCACCAAAAAACTACAAAAAACCCATCAAAAACCCACCAAAAACTCCACCAAAAACCCCACAAAAAAAACACGAGAAAACCCACAAAAACCACAAAATACCCACAAAAAAACCACAAAAAACCAGAAAAAACCCACAAAAAATATTAATAACAAAAATACTCCCACATGGTACACATTTCTAGAAAACCATGAAGAAAACACCCCATGAATTTCGCCAGACAACACAAATTAGGAAATTAAAGTCCCCTCCCTGACTTCATGGAATGGCAGCAAAGCGTTCCTGGTTATTCCATTTATTTCTTCTGATTGGTGGAGATTCAGGCCTTTAAAAAAAGATTTAACAATAAAGGTTTGGATGCAACCTTTCCACAACAAAAATAAGATTTTGTGGAAATAAATAAATCTTTGTCCAATGCTACATTAAGGACCAACAAACAGCAAAACCTAATAAAAGCAAATAATGTAAAAATCAATGGAAATTCGGTGCCTGGTTGAAAATTCTGCTTTTTTTCCACATATAAAAAAGGTCAGTTAATATTTCCCAGCATTTCACAAACACGTGGAGGGCTGAAAACAGAGAAAGGGGAATCACATTTAGGACTTGGAGTGTTTTCAGGGGCATCCAAGAAAAATAGGAATAATTCTGCTTTTATTGTCACAATTTGCACCTCTCTGTGGCACCAATTTCGTAACTGAACTGTGCACACAAGGTAATGATTTAAATCCTGGGACAGGGATAACAAAACACACCCAGCAGTTCCTCAGATCCGGGGGTAGGGATTAAAAAAGCCCAAAATGACAGGTTTAAAAATCCCAAACCAATCAACAACCCAGCTGATCAAAGCACTGAGATTCTCGAAGTCATTATTCAAAATTAAAAAGCAGATTGAAGAAATTCTTAAATTAAATCTCCTTGAATTTGGGATACAATTCCTCAGTCTTTGCTTTGAAGCACTTTGGAGCCTTTTGGATCCACACTTGGCCAGGATTTTAGCCAGAGAAGGGAAATCATCCCTAGAAATTCTCCAGGACAACAAACAATTCCAAAAAAAATTCCTTTTGCTGCCTGGCTCCTTCATTCTTCATGCTCTAATCAAATGTTTACCCTGACATCACCTGGTAAAACTGAACTTAAGCAAGGCCTAAACCAATTTAAATGTCAATTCCTTTGATTTAGCAAAGGAGCAGATGCAGGAGAAAGCAAAATTATCACATCCCCTCCACCTCAGAGCCAGGTTTAAAGCTAAAAATGCAATTTTATTTTTGTGCTAAGAGCTGAGACAAAGCTCCAGTCTTTCTTTCCAAAGGAGGTCCAATATTTCCTGGGGATCCCATCTGGATATTTGGATTATTTGCTGACCTACCTGAAGCATCAGCTCTGTAGCAAAGGGATTTCTGCTTGCCAGAGCTCAGCAAAGGCATTGGGACACAAAAAAAGAAGAAAGGAATTCAGAAAATTCATAAAATAAAAAGGGATTTCCTTCTTATTCATAAAATAAAAAGGAAAAAACCCAAAGAAAGGTTGGGAAAGGAGTAAAACGTTGATCTTCACCCAGTGCTGTGGTGAGGTTGAATTATATTTTGTGTCTCAATATAAATAATAATAAATCCTTGTTTAGATTAACAATGCTTTCAAAAATCACAGGATTTATTCTGAAAATGAAGGAAAAGTGCCTGAAAAACACGGAAAAAATCCCAATCACAGAGTTTTTGAGCTACAAGTCCCCTACAACTCTGCTTTCCCCTCAAAGTCTTCATGGAGTTGGATGTCTCTAAGAAATACATTTGGTGCAATTAAACATTGTTAATTATTTTTGTTATTAATTACCTGGGGTCTGTCTCTGCTCCCAGTGCTCCAGGTGAGATTTATCCCTCAGGAGGGATTGGAATTTGGGTTAGGAACAGGGAGAGGAGAGACATGAGGAGCAATATAAATATTAATATTATTAATATATAATTATATCTATTATATTGTATATTATATATTGTAAATTATATATATTATATATTGTAAATTATGTATTATATATTGTATATTTTAAATTGTATATTATCTATTGTNAATATATAATTATATCTATTATATTGTATATTATATATTGTAAATTATATATATTATATATTGTAAATTATATATTATATATTTTATATTGTAAATTGTATATTATATATTGTATATATAAATATAAAATTATATCTATTAATAGATTAGCAGTATAATATATTAAATATTAATATAAAATATTAAATGAGGGAAAGCAGAAATTGGGATTTATTACAGCTTTTCCTGCAGCTCAACTTCCACCTATCTGAGGAATTCCCAACCCCATAAAGAGCCTGAGGGACCTGCCCAGCCCCACCTGGCTCCACTGAGAGCAAATTCCTGAACAAACCCAGGGATTTGCAAGAATAAATCGTCTAAAAGACTCAGAATATCCCGAATTTTCAGCAGGAGGGAAAAGCAAGAGTTTTCCTTCTCCCTCAGGTGTTATAAATAATAAAATTATTGGAATATCCCAGCGTGACCCCAGCAGCTGCCAGCATGCTGCTGGGCCATGGAAACAGGTTGTGAGCTTTTAATAAAAATTATATCAGAAATAATAAAAAACCAGATAAAATAGGGGCTAATTTGTCCATGACCAACATTTAAAAATAAGACACTTTCAGAGCAGAAATTATCTCCTAAAACTAGTTGCATATAGGAAAAAAAATATAATTAATTCTTTATACAGCTGAAAGAACAAAGAGTCCCATTATTTTATATATAATATTTTATAGGTAAATAAGGGCAATTTTATATGTAAATAAATTCAATTTTATATGTAAATAAGGGCAATTTTAGCACCTCGCTGACCAAAATCGTTTTAGGGAAAGTTCAGGGCGGGAAAGGGAAATGAAGTTTTGCAACCTCACTCCTGTTTCTGGGTTTACTCTGTTGTCATTCCAGGGTTAAATTCCAGTTAAAACCCGTGGATATATTAAGAATTCCTTTTCCAGGGAAGGAAGGAATGGTTATTCCCAGGGAAAAGGAAAGGGGGATGGAGCCAGGAGGCACCGATGGGATTTTTGGGAGCTGGACCCAAAGCGAGTGAGGAAAAATAATTCATCTGTGAGGCAGAAGTGCCACCTTGTGATTGAACATCGCAGTTCAGGAGGGGGCAGGGGGCACAATATTCGGGTTTTAATTCTCTCTCCCTCCCAAAATATCCTCAACCTCTGGAAAAAAAAATATTTGAAGGAAATCAGTTGAAAATCCACGGATTTTCACAAGTGGGTGGCACAAGCTCGCCAGTCAAACAAAAAAGCCATAAATGTTTCTGGCCTTCAGGATTCCTGTGTTTAATCCAACTTCTAAATGGGAATTTAATTTTCTACTTCACTGTCCTATCATTCATCAAATAGCAGATGTAAAAAAATGTCATCTTCGAGGAAATTATTTTCTTTAAATAATTCCTGGGATTATCTAGGAATCTCACATGGGAAGGAACGTTCCCCTTCCAAGTGAGAGCATTAAGAGGATGCTGATGGGGTCAGATACAAAATTCAAGATTCTATTCCACAGATTATGAGAGATTTTACCAAAAGTTTAGGAAAGTTCTCTCTCTGTATCGGAAATTTCCTTTCCACATACAGGTCATGAAATCCTCGACCTGCATTAAATTATTGTGAGTGAAATCCTGAAGAATTTTTCATATAAACAATATTTTCACTAAAGATTTACATTGGAATATGCTCAGCACATCTGGATTTCTCATTTTTTTTGTAGACACATCAATCACCCATTCCCATTGCCCAATTTCAGATATATTTATTCCAAATCTATTCAAATATCGCATTCTGGATGTGATCAATCTATTTAAAAATAACTATCATATGGCAAGAGAAGGGAATTAAGATAAACAATTTAAAAAATGATGAAAGAAAAATTATTGAAAATTATGTTCCTATTTTTAAAGTACTTTTTCTTCCCATCCAAGAAATATTCACCTGTTAAGATTTTTTATAATAAGAGAAGGGTAATTTTAGGGTGATAAGAGAACTCTTAGTGTGAAATAATAAATGTGTCAAGAGGCCACCATGTAACAAAGGAGAAGTTAAAAAATGGATTTAAAAAACAAGGTAAATTTACTAAATGTTAAATTATTTTAATAAATTTGCTTATTTGACCCACCTGAACCTCCTGGTTGGTGAGCACAGAATTTGGTTTGATTTCTCTAAGTAAAAAATAAAAAAAAAAAAAGATATTTTTGGTGAAAATTCTTAATTAGCAGATTTAGGGTCATGAAACCTTGACCAGCCTTTCAATGAAGAAATTTTCTCTGATATCCAACTTAAACCTCCCCTGGTGCAACCTGAGGCTCTTTCCTCTCATCCTGCCCCTTGTTGCTGGGGAAAACCAGATCCAAAGTGGATTAAAGTCAACTTTTCCCAAAGGAATAAGAAAGGAACGAGGAGCACCGTGACCCCGGCGGCGCAAAGTTGGCGGCAAACCACGCGGATGCTTTAAATAGTGAAATATTGAAGGTTATTTCTATCAAAGAAAGTCATTGCTAATTTGATCCATCAGCTCTGAATCCAAATTACAGACCTGTCCCAGCCCAGGAAAATTCAAAGTAATGCAATTATGCTTTTAGACTATATAAAGCCTCCCATCACCATGGCATCCAGATTTATCCTTTCAGGTGCTTAAATAGACACCTTCACCTCAGATGTGCAGCAGGGAGAAATTTCTGCTCTTGACTTGCTCAAAATTACTCCCTGGAAATATTTCTGAAATTTCTCCCTGGAAATATTTAGGAAATTTCATTTTTATGCAATGTGTGGGTCTCATTGGCGCCTCCGTTTTTAGAGGATTAAAAAAAAAAAAAAACAAAAAACAAAAAACAAAATTAACAAACCCCAAAGGAATTTTACTTGATTTTGAGGAGTTTTACATGGAAGAAGCAGGAATTGCATGGCCATATCTACAACAAAAGTGAAGACATTTTCCCTGATTTCCAATCTAAATCTCCCTGACACAATTTCCTCTCATCCAGTCACTTTTCTCTGGGAGGAGGGGTCAGCCCAACCTGGCTACATCCTCCTTTTGGGAACTGTAGAGAGCAAATATCAGTAGAAATATATTGAAAATAATCACACGACCTTCTGTGGCCAAGGAGATGTTGTTTGAGCTCCAAAATCAGTTCTATATTAATAAATACATCAATTTTGGCTCTGTTAGCAGCACCATACTCTAAATAATGCCAACCGTTCAAGCTGCTTTTATAAGAATATAAAAAAAAAAATCCATCACATAACAAAATTCCAATTCAGGAATGGACATCTTGGAATAGAATATGGAGTGGAACATGTGGATATTTTTGTTCAGGGATTCAGGACAATGATAAAGATATATTTTGATATTTAAAAACGATGAAATCATGGAATGGCTTGGGATTGGGAGAGATCTTAAAGAACATCAGATTCCAACCCATTCCATGGGCAGGGACACCTTCCACTGTCCCAGGGTGCTCCAGCCTGGCCTGGGACACTTCCAGGGATGGAAAGAATATTGTTTTAATTCAACAAAGACATCCTGAACCCCAAAAAGTACATTTAAGTACCAACCATGATATCATTAACCAGGGTAGAGACAAAAAAAATGAATCCTTCCCTTATCCCACTCATCCACAAGCCTTTTCCTTCATCCCTGGACTAAAACTGGTTCTAATGCAGATCAAAAACATTTCCATGTGGAAGTCAGAGCTAAACAGCTTTGGGTCAAAAACTCCTGAGAATGAAGACAAGAATTATCCCAAAGCTCCCGGTGATCCAGCTGGAAATGAGTTCCCAAAAACTCAAGAGGTGGGAGTTTGCACTTGGTGATGAGAAAGGAGCACGCGGCTGTAAAAACTCTGCGGTGCAAAGGCCACGAAAAAAACCAGGAGATTTTTGTCAGAGGATGAGAAACCTCTTCCCCCATCCTGCAGAAAACATTTAATAAGCAAAACATTCCCAAAAATTGCCTCTGGTGAGTTGTGCCCGCTCTGGGTTTCTGAGTGCAGCTGCAGTGCCGTGAGGTTCAGTTTGGAACGGAAAAATAACAAAAAACTTGGCAAAACCAGGCAATTTTTATACCTGTGCAAGTTTAGGAAACTTCAGAACTCTGTGGTTAAAAGGTACAAACGAGCAGGTCATGAGGAATGAGCTGCTGATTTAGTTTAATAATAATTTAGTAATTTAATTAAATTAAATAATAATTTGGATCAATGGGATCCAGATAGCCCCAGAACTACAGCTCCTCTCAAGCTGGGCTTAAGGATAAATCAGTAACTCTTCCTAACCTTCAGTATTTACTTGCAAAGCTTGTTGGAGTGTAAAATGGATAAAGCTGAAGCTCCCATAAAACTTGTGAGTTGAAGAAAGGAAGAATCAGGGAAATAATTGGCTATAAATATGCCATATGGATTTTTCCTCTTTTTTTGGAGGATTTTTATGGGCTTGGATGAGCTCTCGACAGATAAAATTGAGAAATATTCCCCTCACACTTACTTGAGGGGAAAAAAAAAATAAAAATCAACCCAAAAAAATTGTTCAAGGAGTAAATAGAAGCAATCCCCAAAAGCCATAAGAGCAGAAGGATTGCTCAGTAACCTCCACGGATTTTAGATCTTCCCACATCACTTTGCCAGGCAGCACAATCCCCAGCCTGGCTGATATTCCAGGCTGCATCTCTGGTTTAGAGCAAATTTGGGGGCAGAAGAGGTTTGGGGGTTCAGTTTTCCTGAAGAATCCCTGCTCCTCATGATCCAGGATCACCCCAGCTCCTCACCTGCTGCACCCCAAAGGGAATTGAAACATTTAAAATTCCTAATTCCACGGAAATCTCATTTTTAATTCCTTCTGACCCTGCTGATTTGAGCCATCAGGGTGTTTAAATGCAAGAAACCCTCGACAATCAAGCCTCTGGAAAAGTGAGGAATTTCCACATGGGATCTGTCCCAAATCCCAAACCACAGCAGGAGATTCCAGGACAGAGTTCTGGGATGCCAGCATAAAGGAATTCCCCAAATCTTCCAGCTTTGTGCAATAAGGAAACGCATCACAAGCCCAGCATCTAGTTAACTGTGCTTAATTAGCAGCCAGATTAATTTATGATTATTTCATCCAATTAGATCACGGGTTCAGTGTTCGTAAAGAGAAAAAAAAAAAAAATTAAATTTCTGCAAGTCAAAGAGTGAAGGCAAAAATATTTTCAGGATTTCCAGCCGCCCCAAAAATGCTAAAAATCTCTGATTTTCAATTTGTAATTTTACAGGAATCCAAATCCAAGATCCAAGACCTTGGGAGGGATGATTGCTGCTGGTATTCCCCTCAAAAATGAACCAAAATGGGGCTGTAATAAAGCTGGGATATTTGGAATTCCATCCTTTGAACGGAGCAGTTTCCACTACAGGAGGTCCAATATTGAACTGTAATATTAAATAAATAGGAGGGAAATTCCCTCCCACATTTATCCCATCCCAACCAGCTTTGAGAATGGCAAACTGGGCAAACTGGGGGAGATTCCAGCACTGGAGGATCATGGAATTACAGAATGGATTGGTTGGAAGGGACCTTAAAGCTCATCTCATTCCAGCTGCCCAACTTTTCCTCATCAATCCATAAAAAAATCTCTGCAAGAGTGACCAGCAAAAGGGTTGGAATGTCAGAGTTTCCACTAAAAAGAGGGAAAATAGAAATAAAAATCAACATCAGCTAAAAAAAAATTGTCAAATTATTTCATTTCATAGAGGTTTTCCCCTTTTTTCATGGTAAATTAAATATTTTCACCCTCTAAAGTTGTCGTTCCCTTTATTCCAACATGAGGGGGTTTTTTTCTTGCTTTTCCTACTTTGATTGTCTTTTTTGGCTCAGAAAATTAAATTTCATGGAGTTGGTCCTTATAGATTGAATGCTTTGTGCTAAACAAATGGTTCTAGTATTTGCTGGTGCTTTCAATAAATTAGAATTTGATGCTCAAGCCAATATTGAGCTGACACAAATTAGATTTACCAAGCAAATTTTTCCCCCAAATATCATCTTATCGAACAAGGGCTGTATTTTGCACCTGTCAGAAAATGTTTATTGCTTTATTTCATTAGCATGGCCTGTCAAGCTTTAATTTTAAATTGCCTGGCAGAACAGAAAAGACATTTTGCTAAGAGAGAACTCACTTTTCACAGTAAGAACCATCAGTTAATATGGAATGAATTCCTGAACTGGGTCTTCAGGGTAAATTTATTTTTTTTTTTAGCCACTTGCACCACAGTTTTTCCCAATTATTTAAGTGGTTAAAATCCAAGTGGAGGCAGGTTTGTGTAGCAGAACTTGTCAAGTCTGAAAAATAAATAATAATAATAATAGTAGTAATAATAATAATTTTTAAACCAAATGGATATTTCAGTTCTTGCTCTGTTGCAAATATTCTCCTTCAGAAGTTGGGGGTTTGCTGATAGAAAGGAAAGTTCAAAACAAGCAGGAAAAGGAATGTGTAGATGCTGCTGCTACAGGAGATTTTTCATTTTAACAAATGAACTAAAATCCTTTTAAAATCAATTTAAAAAGCAAAATTTTCTCAACATATCCGCACAACTCATGTCCAAGAGGGAACATCAGATTTTCACAGTGCTTGAGAATCCTACTTTTGGGAAGGACACCCAAACTTCTGATTCCTGCTGCCCGAAATCCATTTTTTCCATGATTTTTGATGCCTTTGGCAAAGACCAGAGCCAAGGGAATATTCAGGGGGGCAGGAGGGAGCATCCCACAGGATCGGGAGCCTCCTGGGACCTTTGCCACCACCAGCCCCTGCCCAGGCTTTGAGCAGAGCCTGAAGCGTCCTTGTCACACCCCAAGGGGCTGCAAACTCGAGTTGATTTTCAGCATTCTTGGCCAAAAGCCCCATCTCTGCCCTAGAAGGGAAATGCAGCTCTCCAGCACAGTGTCCTTGACTTTGGGAATTTACCTTGGCAAAAATCACAGCTCCTCTCTGGGTGCAAAAATAGAAAAAAATTTAGGGTTCGGCGATAAAAATACCTTAAATTTTCTGTGTGTTTTAGACACAAAAGGTCTCATTTCCATGAAGTGTTGATGGTTAATCACTAAAAATCAAAGTCTATCCTCCACAAATGTTACACTCAATGAAAATCACCAAAAGTCCTCTCTAACTCTTGATGTTTGAATTTCACCCACAGCACCACACCAGGTGAATTTGACTTTTTGCTGCTAGTTTTAATTTCTGCCTGTTTGCATTTCTTTAAAACCCAGCCAGATCTGCCTCAGACATGGCATTCTCCAGGCTGTCATTCATTCCCTGCTCCTAAAGCGAATTGGCAGCACTTTTGGGGGAGAAATGCTCCTCAGAAACACCCTTCAGATATTTGTTCTTCAGAGCTCATCACCAGCTTTATGCTCACCAGGTACCAGAGTTTTGGGTATAAATTAAATGAAACTGCAGCTCTAAAAGGCTGCTTAGACCACACATGCAAAAATCAAATCTGATCATGTTCTTTCTGTGTTTTCCAGCCTTGAAAATCCAAAATCTGGTTTAAAATTTTTAGGGGAGAGGGGAAAAGGGTAAAAATACTCCTCAAGCTGAGGAAATGTGGTACCAAATTCCTCCTCCAACATATTTGACTTCCTTATTATTTCTCTTAAAATGCATCCACACACGAACACCAATGCCCAAAATTAAACAGTGGTGCTCATGTTTTAATAATTAAGGCAAATATTTCCTTTCTACCCCTAAATCCTTAAGGAGCCCCAACTTCCACCCTGCTGCCGTTCACACATTCTTATTTTTCGCTAAACCCAAGATCTTCATACGATCTGCATGCAGGGAGACAGGGCAGGAAAGGATATTTACAAGGAGCACAAGTATTTTATCACTTCTCTGATCCTGCTTTTTATATTAAATTCTAATGCTGGGCTTGCCCTGCCGGGTGGGCTGGAGCATTTTGCTGCGGCAGCCTTGGAGGTGATAAGAGAACTCTGGGGTTTAACCTGGACCTGATCCCTACCCCTCTCCTGGCAGAGCCCAGCCTGATCAGGACTGATGGGAAAACAAGGTTCCAGCAGGATCTCTTGGCTCTTGACTGTGTTTGTTCCCAGCCACCACCAAATTCCCACCAAATTCCCATCAAATTCCCCGTGAGCGCCGTCAGACCGCGACTGCCCGAGGCAGGAGCTGTCACCTCCTCACCCAGTGCCACCATTTATCCCAAAACCTGTGGCACAGAGCTGATTTTACCCGCAGGAGCAACACCCTCCTAAATTTGTCAATTCACAGTGGACACACCCGTGGCCAAGAGGTCAGCGGGGAACCAACAGGAAAAGCGAAGGCGTCGCAAAGATTCGCCGCCGGCCCTTCCGACGGAGCTCTGGGGAGGGCAGATTGATTAATTTAACGTTCAGACAGATGATCCCATTGGAAAGGGCTCCCTGTGCTGGGATCAGACTTTCCCAGAAATTGAATTCCCTAATTTCATCAGGTGCCACTGCGGTTTTCGGGGACGGATTTAGAGGGCACCTCGTCTGAGGGCAATTTGCGAGAAGCGGAGCTGACGCGGTGTCAATCTCTTGCCAGGCTGAGTGGCATCTCCCAGGAAAACAATTGAATTTAGGGATGCAGCCTGCTTGTTTTAATCTCCTCTCTCTCACCAGGCTAAAATACTCTTTTACATAAGCAGCAAATATATTCAATATTTGATGATGTGCGACTGAACGTTTGTCCTTCCCCGAGGAAAATAACTCCAGGCTTTTAAAAAATGAGGACTGGAAGCTCAACCATTTTCCCAAATGAAAGGTCACACCAGCCACTGCTAGCCGAAATTTGATTTATCTCCTTGATTTTATAAAAATCCTTAACTTCACAAAATATTTTGGGGTAGGACACAGAGATTTGGGCAGAGATTCCTCAGAGAGAAAAAATCCCTCTCTTTTGGGTTCTTCCCACAGGAAGAATGGTCTGTGCCATGTTCTTTCCTGATGAGCTTTGTAAATTGTGTAGTCAGTGTTTCAGAACACTTTCAGAGTAGAAATTACCTCCTAAAATTAGTTGGATATATTAAAAAAAATTAAATCTTTATACTGCTGGGATTGACTGAATGAATAAAGAGTCCCATTATTCTATATATATATAAATATGACTACCAGGAATAATCCAGGCCTATGGGAATTTTATACAGGAACACCCAATTTCCAAATTTCCTGATGTCCAAACAGCTTAAGTATATTTATTTAACATCATAATCATGATGCATAATCACAGCTCAATGTCTTGTGCTGTAGTAAAACACCTACTTGAATTCATTCATTAACTTTATAGAAGGGGCAAAAATATTAAATAAATTTCCTTTTTCCAGGCCGAGCTGTTATATAAGGAATACAGGCTGACCTGACTAAAATAAATTATACATCTAGCAGGAAATGACTGTCCATAGCACGAGGCCCTCGGATTTTGTCCTCTGTGAAGATCATGGCTGAGCAGCCTGTGATGTTAAATGTTCAGACAGACTGATGGGACAGTTTGTGGCTCATCATTTCCATGTCAGGGGACATGTTCAAGTGCAGCTATTGAGACAAGTGACACTTGGAACTCCCAGCAGAGAGGCCACACAATGTCCTTGAAGAGTCTGCTAAGAAATATAAGTTGTCACCAGTTTGCCATTTCTAGGAGTTTCCAGTTTAAAAATCAAATATCCCCATGGCTCCTATGAAATCCCTGAAGAAGTCGTGATTATCTCCAGAAAAAAAAAAATGAAATATCCCCTTGCAGAAGGTGTATTTGGGTCATTTCAGGAGGCTGAGGGTGGCTCTGAGGATGGTTCCAAGGTGTTTTTCAGGCGTTGGGCACCTGGACACAGCTACAGGTACGTGGAGGTGAAAGGCAAAAATCAGTGAAAAGCAATCCCTGCCTACATTTTTTCACAGAGCAGCTTCGAGCTGGGTTTGGAAAGTTGGTAAAAGTAATTTTTTGCTTGTTTTTCTCTCCCTTTTTAAGCAGCAAGGAGGCCAGGCCCATTTAAATTCTGCTTCTGGCTTGCAGCGTGTCTGAACACAGAGAGGTCATGGCTTGATGCTGCTACTTTGATGATGGAAGAGAATTTTATATTTCACTCCTCCAAGTTTTCCTCCTTCTTCTGGCTCTGCAAGTTGGTGAGTTGATATTTCTAAGTGCACAAACACATGATTAGCATCGTTTTCTGTTCTCAGAGGCCTTTGAAGTGCCAAAAATAAGGAATCTCATCCGAAGTTCAGCACTCAGGAAGTTGCCTGACAAAACCTCCACACCTGGCTCAGGCACAGGGGGGGCTCGGAGCAGCCAGGAGTGGCTGGAGAGGGTGGGGAAAGGTCCCTGTCCACTTCTTCCACCTCCTTGGAAGGGAAGTTTTCCAATCCCTGGGGAGTTCTACAGCAGAGGGTTTAACTTCTAGCCGAGAATTTAATTTAAGGTTGGATTTCAGGCCCTCTGACACAGACTGGTTCATCCTATAAGGAGTTGTGTCACCACTCTGAAAAGGTTTAGAGACAATTTCTCAGACTTTCAGCTCCTTCCCTCCTGCTTCTGGCCGCCCTTATTGTTAATATTAACCTGGCATATTTAGGAATTGTGACTCAGCCTTCCCAGAGGGAAGCAGTGTCCCTGAAGCTGCTCAGGACCCACGTGGTTTGTATCCTAAACCCAAAAATCCCCACAGAAAATAAGTGGATTGCATTCAAAAAGGACCTTGAGCTTTTATACCAGCACCCTGATCCAGCAGAACTCCATCAAAGCCTTGCCTGGGTATGGATGTGCCACCCACCACTCAATCCCTCCCTCAGAGGAGCAGGGAGTCCCTCTCATCCTGTCAGATGTCCTTGGAAGAGGCAGGGACAACCTTTCCCAAGTGCTGGTGATGCCTTCTGGAGCAGAGCCCAGCCAGAGCAGGAGGACAAAGCAGGGATTTATTCCAAGGCCTCACTGGACACACCTGGGCAGTGCCAGAGCCCGCCTGGGCCACACCCAGGGTGACCCCAAAATGGGCCCAGAATGGACTCCAAGGCCCCAGGGCTCACCCTTGGAGAAGTTCTGCTCCAGCAGCACATTGCAGTTCAGTGTCCAATTCCAGCTCCAGCTTGTGCAGCTCCATCCTCCTTGCTTTGCCTTCTCCCTTCACCCTTGGGTTTGTTCCTGGCCCTGAAAGTTGTCCTTGGTCCCGAGCTGGAGCAGGAATTGTTTTGTGTCCCTGCTCTGTGCAGAGAGCTCAGCAGCACTGAATGTGAAACCTAAACCTGCCCCCCAAAACAGCCCAGAATGTGAAAAATATCAAAGCTCAAACTCAAGGCATCATTGGAGCAGAGCCAAGCCGAGCTTGTAGCACAGAGCTTTCCTCAGAGTGACGGGGGACAAGCAGCAGGTCTGGGATTTGGGCTGGGACAAAAGGGACAAGGCATCACCATCTGCTCCAGCTCATCCTGTGTTGCTTGAAATGGATGAGGGAAGAGAAGTTATTAATGCTGAGAGCCCTGGGAGACGGGGTGCATCCCAAATCCCCACAGCACAGCACACAACACACTTTGTTTCCAGCACTGTAGTTATCTGATAAAGCTGTTAAGCAGCTCCCTGAGGTGCCATAAAGAATTCATATTTCCCACCAAAGCAATCGCAGCCACAGTCAGATATTAGTCAGCAACTGGATGCTACATTGGGAGGGGAAAAAAATTATATCAGGAGAGTAATTTCCTTGTATTTCCTAAAGTTTGTGACGGGAGGATGAGCTGGCTCTACCCAGCTCTGCTGAGAAATACAGAACTTTTCTTAGCACAAAGAGAGAGGACCAAACATTTTATATGTGCACAAGGATGGGGGTCTCACATTTGCCTCCACTCCACACTGAAACCTCATTAAGTCAAAGATAACCAAGCTTCTATGGATTGACCCCAAAATTAAAAGTTAGAGTTCAAAGCCAGGCTGGACAGGGCTTGGAGCAGCCTGGGTTGGTGGGAAGTGTCCCTGCCCATGGTAGGGATGGGCTTTAAGATCCCTTCCAACACAAATCATTCCATGATTCTATGATTAAAGAAGCCCAAGTGTGGACACAAGATCCCCAAATCTCAATTGTTTTGTCACTTAAAGAAATAGTGGGAAATTACTAATGAGACAGAAGAAAAATTGCAATTACAACCACTTGAGATGGGAGCAAAGCCAGCCTAGAAAACAAACCAACAGCACTTTGAGAAAATTCCTGTCTGAGGAGTTTCCAGGCATCATCCAGGCCCTGCTCCCCGAGGATGCTGCAGCACCTTTCTGAGCTGCTGTGCCCAGGCAGCAGCACAGCTCCGAGCAGAGCTCCCCTGGAGCAGCTGCCTGGGAAAAAAGGATGGGCTGGTTCAAAACCTGGATGTGGAACAGTCCCCAGCTTGGACCCCTGCCCCTGGACCCACCTCCCTGCGACGCTGCTGCCCAGGAGGTGCTGGGATCTGCAGTGGGATCACTGCTGAGCCCTTCCCCAAACTCCTCAGCAGCACAGCCGGACACCCAGAGGGAAACTCCTCCAGCTCAGGGCTGCTTCAGCTTCCATTTTTAATGTGCCAATATTGACACAGCTACAAACACCCATCTCCCTCCTCACCTTCAGGCAGCAAATACCAGGGGTGACTTTGAGCCTTGTTTACCACGGAGACCAATTTCAATTCTCCTCTCCACTCCTCTTTTATCTCAGTTTCTCCCTTCGTGTCGGTATTTACCCTCTGCTCTGGCATCACAGAAATGTGTTCATGGATAATTAATGTGCATTAAGCACCGCTCTGCAGGGGCCTTACGACCCACACCGACCCAAAAGGAGCCTTGTTCCCCCTATTTCCAACACCCCCGTTGGAATCATAAACCTGGGCTTGATCTTCCTTCCTTATTTTTCTTTTTTTGGGGCCGGTTTTGATCATTCCAGAAGTCTCTGGTTGTTTTGGCCCCACCAGAGTAACTGCAGCAAAAACTGAGCTGCAAAGCAGCACTAAAGCATTCTGAGCTATAACATTTACACTTGTATTTTATCATTTCACATATGGAGACATCACCTAATTGTCGATAGACTCACAACAATTCTCATCAAGGGCCTCACCCACAGCTCCTCCGAGTCAATGAGACCATTCTACTGCCTTCAAATGGCTTTGGATCGCCCCCAAAAGGAAAAAAAAAACCACCAAGATAAATTGCAAATTGTCTCATTAACTCCTCCAAATGTCTTTTGAACCATTTCCAGCAAAATAAATGAAGAGGAGAAAAAAAAAGTAGTCAAGCACTCCAAGAACACGACTGGAGTAAAAGGAGAAATAAAAATAAAAATGCAGCGCCCAGAGTAGTTTCAAAGTTCTACGAGAGGAAATATAATCACATATTGCAAGTGACTCCTAAAAGCCAGGGAGAACAAACCCTGCCACGAGGCTGCCCCTCAACCTTTCCCATCCCCTGTCTCAGCCTCTCCTGGCTGCTCTGGTGGGAAGGATCCATCATTACCAGGAAGAACCAGCTGAGCAGGGAAATAAAACCAGAAAAAACCCCACCAAAACCCCAAAGAGTGACAGCACAGTTCCATCAACAGATGTGAGTTCTGATTTAAACTGCCATTTTTCTCTCCCTGGAAGCCTTCGTTTTATTCGAAGCATGTGGACTCACAAAGTTTTCTTTCGCTCGAGTGCGTAAAAAAATTCTTGCAAGCTAAACACGACAGCAACAAAAGAATTCCGTATTAAATTCCAAAACTTTCCAGATGGAAGGAGCCAAAATATCTGTAAGAATCCTACCTTGAGCTTAGAACTCATCATCTGGGGGGCAGCAAACGTTCTGGGTGTGATTTTCACTTTCTCACGTGCCTGGAATTGGTTCATTTGAACCTGTCTCGAAGCACAAATATTAATATCACTGTCCTGAATATTTCCTGCTCAGTGCTGAAATAAAATCCTCAGCTGGGTGGTGATCATGAAGCCTGATTGCCCTGGTAATTCCAGTATCTGCTTCCCTTAATTTCCAACTCTCCCCCAAACAAAGGCCAGAACGAGGGAGAAGATTCATTAGCATTACAAAATTAAAATTATTCCAGCAATCCACGGTGGCACCCTGCTGGATTTTGCATCAAGCCGAGCTTTGTTCTCCAGCTTTGCCCTGTTTGAGGAACAGATTGTGCCAACCCCACGTCGTGGCTCAGCAGAAGGGGAGTTCAGAGGGAGGATCAGTCTTCATTTGAGCCTGAAATGGTTCAGATAGAAAATTTAAATTTTGTGATTTTGAGAGGGGAGAAATCTCACAAATGCAGCAAAAAAAACCCCCAAAAAACCCCAACTACTCTTAGATTTCTATATTACAAAAAAAATCCTTGATCTTAAAAATATTGCAGAGCAAAAGTGTGGTGTAGGAAATGCAGCTGTTTACAAAACGAAGAGCAATTTCTGATTGCTTGTACTCCATCAAAAAACAAGATATCGGGATGAAGAATACCTCAGCCTAATCACACATCCTGAGGTGATATCCCTGCATTTTCTGCTGTGTCAGGGTGAATAATTCAGTTCCATCCAGATAAGATTTGCAATATAGTTTGAATCTCTCAATGCATTCCTCCCTTCTCTCCACGATACATTAGAGCCCAAAAATAAACATTTACCACAGAGGGCCAAAAAAGCAGAAAAAAAATCACACCAAGCTGACCAATTTGGGAAATTAGGCCAAGATATTTTGTATTTTCACCTCTTCAAAAATTTATTCCAACATCTGTCACCCACAAAAACACACATTCAAGTTTCACTCTGGAAAAAAAAAAAAAAAAAAAAAAAAAAAAAAAAAAAAAAAAAAAAAAAAAAAAAAAAAAAAAAAAAAAGCCCAAAAAATGTTTTTTTTTTNTAAAGGGAGAATTTTTGCCTCATGATTAATTCACACCACAAAATCCCCAGAAATATTCAGGAGGTTCTGGTGTTTCCTTATCTTCCCGAATAATCGGAGACTTGACCTAATGCATTTCCAAAGGACAGGCTTAGCTCCCAATCCAAGATTCCTCACCAATTCCAATTTCTCCTCCAAGAATTTAAGAAGAAAATCCCAATTTCACAAGTTATCATAGGGGAGGCTCCAAAGAAGGATTTCAGCCATTAGAGAACATAATTATCCTTTTTTTTTAATCCCATTCCTCGCATGCAGCTTGGCCACAGGCTGGAGTTTAAAAATTAAATGTTCATCACCACCATGACTGCACAAAAATAATAATTCTTTATTTTCCCCCTGAGGTGCAGCCAGCTGTCCCTGAGGAAGGGACACAGAGCAAAATCCCAACAGCATTTCAAAAAGTTGGAAAAAATCTCCAAGACCATCAAATCCAACCATTCCCAGCACTGCCCCACGGCCCAAGTGCCACCTCCTGGTGGCTTTTAGGTCCCTCCAGGGGTGGGGACACCACTGCCAATGTTTGAGCCCACTTTTGGTGAGGAAAACTCAGACCCAACCCCCTGATTAAAAGTTCATCCCGCTCAGGCCACGTTGTACCTCATATATTTAATATATATATATAATATATGAGAGGAGAGGAGACGGGAAGAGGAGACGGGAAGAGGAGACGGGAAGAGGAGACGGGAAGAGGAGACGGGAAGAGGAGACGGGAAGAGGAGACGAGATGGAAGAGATATAAGCAATAATAAATATAATATGCAATATATGGAGGGATCCATCCTCTCTCTGTCTCTGCAGAAGGTAAGAAAATAATCTGCGCTTTTCAGGAAACTCAGAAGTTTCTCTGTTTCAAGAAGAAATCCTCACACACGAAACGTGAGGTGTAAAACCATCATGTGAGAAACCACAAACTCACAAATCACCCCAGATGAATCCAGGCCAGCAGGGAATAACCATTGGCTTCTCCCCTCAGACACGACAATTGCATTTATCCCACTCTGAAAAGTCCCAGGCTGCCTGTCCAGCATCTCCATTTTCCACTCATCACTCCCAGTGCCTGCATTCCCTTCTCATGGGCTTTGTTTTTGCACTAAAATGGCTCAATTCGAAAGCGGGGTAATTTGTGCTTCATCAGGATCCCAAAGAACATCATCTTAAATTGAAAAAAATAATAAAATCAGTTTTGTCAGTAACCAAAGAACAAATGACAGATGTTCTTCAGAATTTTATCAAAGATTACTCCTGTTTTGAGCAGCTGAGAGAAGTTTTAACAAATAATTTCTGACATCAAATTCCTTTTCAGCACAGACAATCAAAAAAAATGTGTTTAAAACACTGAGGTAAAGACCAGGATTTGCAAAGTACTCGATCCTCAATTCTCCTCCTTCCTCAGACAACTGGATGTGGGCTTGGGGATTTTTTATAGCAGGAAAAAATAAAATTAAAAATAAAATTAAAAAAAAAAAAATCAAACAAGACCAAAAATCTAGTGCCAGCTTATTAAATATTCAACCAGCCTGGCCCAGCTGCATGTGTCTAACTCAGTCTGGCAAGTTTGCTACTCTCTGAAGAGAGATTTATTTTTGCATTAAACATGTGTTCAAAAAATTAAGTTCAAGGGTTTGACAGGCGAGGTTGGGGAGTTTACCCGGGGATTTGTTGGCCTGAAGTTGTTGCCACCTGACTTCCGTGGAAGTTTCTCACCCATCCTCTCCAGAGGGATTTTTCCACACCTGGAATAGAGGCTCTCTTTAGAGCATGGCTCTTCCTTTTTTACAACAAATCTGCCATTGGGTTAAAGATTTTTTTTAGGAAAAAAAGAGAAAATTGTATTTTAATGGATTCTTTTCCTTCAACAAGACATAAAAATAGTTACCTTATGCATTAAGTGACTATAAAAGCAGCTGCCATCATTTAATTTGCTTTTAAAACCTTCCTCCACACATGATGTCACATTTTGCACGTTAAAATAAAACCTGGTTACACTGGAACTTCTCAGACAGCTGGGGGTGTTCTTGGGACAGGGCTGGTGTTGGAAACCTGGGCACAGAGGATTTCAGGCTGATCCTGAAAGGGACTGACCCTCAAAGATCCACTGCACTTGACCTGAGGCCTTGGGAACAGCTTCCAAAGCTGAGTGCTGGCACTGAAATCAGGAGTGTGGGGTGGAATAGAAGGGTGTGACCTCACAGGGTGAGGGATTGGGAGTTTGGGATATCGTAACACAGATGTAACAAGGTGGAGGGGTTAGGGTGTAGTCTTCTTCTTTTTCTTCTTCAGGTTTGGGTGATTTTGTGTGATTGGTTGAGGAAATCCTCAGTGCAGAACACGGGTGATTCGTTATTGGGTTAGAAGTAAAAATAAATTCGTTGGCATCTCAGAATTGGGTAGTTTAGACTAAAAAGACCTTGAAGATTTTACTCTGAGCTCCATTTTTGCTCTGGTCACTCAGCATGGAGCAGCACTCACGGTCAGTGGGGCTGTGACTGAGATAAGAAATAATCAACAGCCAAGTCCCAACAAGAATTCTGCCTCTCTCCTTTTAATCCTGACCCTGAGAAGAAGAACCAGATAAAGCCAAGGGGCTCTCCTCAGACTGCTCCCCACACACTCCACACGTTCCCAAGCTCTTCTTTTCTTTGATTTCCCACCTGCAGCAGAGGTTCTACAGTCTCATCATAAGAACCAGATTGACTGAGAGAGAATAACAGGAAAAGACTTTTTAAATGGAAAACAATGTTCAGGTTGGAGTCTTGTTCCTTGCGTGTATTAAGGGATTTTTTTTTTTTGTAGATACTTCCTATTTTTATTTTTAATTGAGGATGAGGTGCAAAGTGTTGCCTGTAATTTATTTACACACCCATTTTATAACCTTATAATATTTTATAACTTTATAATTTCTCAAAGACCAGCACAAACCCAGCTAATACCATTAAATTAAGCCTTAACTGAGTGACAAAATCAGGTCACCTGGGCCAAAAAAGGGACCCTGAGTCCCCAACACCCTGGGACAGCACTGACTCCTCAGCTGCAGGAAAGTGCCTCATTCCATGGGATTTTGCCTGGCAGATGTTGAGTCCTTCCCTTGCCAGGAAAATCAGCACTTGCCCAACAGCTCTGCACAGGAGAGCAGCATCCCCTGGGCCCTGACAAAACAGACCCCAGCATGGCCATGGAGGCCCCAGACAGGACCTTTCCCAACTCAGAAATGCCAAGAAAATCCAAAAAGTTGTCATTCAACACCTCAAAACTGTGTCATTACCCTGACATCAGAAATAACTCCATTATTTACCATCCACCCAGAGCAGCTTCACTGAGGCAAACTCGTTTCCAAGGCTGCAGTGGGATAGTCATTCAGAATTTTTGATTTATTCATAAATAACATCAAATTAAATGGGTTTACTTGTAGTATTTGCTTTAATTTTGTTTCTGAGTTTTAGTTTTTTAATATACTGATATATATTATATACATACAGATGTACTTGTGTATATTAATTTACTGATGATAAAGATACAGCCACTGTTTTCCTGAGTTTATTCAAATTAGCATTAGGAGATTTGCAAGAAATCAGCTCAAATTAAGTTCTTTTCTTTCCTAACTTCTATTAAACCATACTGGTCATCACCCAGTAACTCCCAAACCTACTCACTTCAAATTGCTCTCCAAAGCTCTGGATGCTGCTTGGTCTCACTTAAGAAAGTTACTTTAAATTTAAATTGCTCTCCAAAGCTCTGGATGCTGCTTGGTTTCACTGAAGACATGAAAAAGATGGATTTGTTTCCATATATAAAGAAAATCCTTTAAGTTGTAAAAGGGAAATTGTCACTAAGTGCCAAATGTTTTGGTACAGCACCAAATCCTGAACCTAAGGTGGAAGGAAATGAAATATTCCCTTGTGACAGAAGTGTTTTATCTCCTGCAGCCCAGACCTGAGAATAATCCAGCTGGAATCAGTGTTCCTGGGAGCAAAATGCTGGTTAAAGCTGAGTAATTCTGGTAATCCTGGCTTTATTTGGGTGGGAAAAGCCCTCCACCACGTCCAAACACTGAGCCCTGTCCCCAAGTGCCACATCCTGGTGGCTTTTCTGTCCCTCCAGGGATGGGGATTCCACCACTGCCCTGGCAGGGCTGGATAAGAGGAATTTTTCCTTCTGTCCAATCTAATCTGAGGCTGGAGACAGGATCCAGGTAAAACTCCAGCTCCTTCACTTGACTCTGAGCTCAACATCCCAAGTCATTCCAGGAATATCTCCAAGCCCACATTCCCAGCAAAGGCTGCAGCTGCTGCATCCTCTGGGATCCCCATTCCAGCACAAAAATTGTTCCTTGAGTACCAGAGGCAGCAGGAAAGGACAATTTGTTACTGCCACGCTGATTTTTTTGGTTCAGGTCATCCTGGCAGGTCTCACCAGCCGCTGTTTGATGTTTCACAGGGTCACACAAACCCCACAATTATTTCAAACAGCATTTTTTTCCTCTTGCTTTTCAGTGCATAATTGCCAGGTATGAAATACAGCTCATCTTGAGCCAGCAAACCCCAGCACAGGGCTGCAGCTCCATTTATTTCTTCTATAAATAGCATTTCATAGAGTGCTCACTGTGGAATTTATACCACTTTAGCAATAAAACGGAAGTGGTGTTTTGGAAACAGCATAAAAATGCATTTTTAATCATGAAACCTTGTAAACCTTGCCTGGAATAGTGTTAGAGACAAATTCTTCCTTGCAAAAACAAGGGAGGGAATGATGCTGACCAAGTCATGGGTCAGATGTTGGAATGACTGGGATTCAGAGGGTGGCTCTGGACACATTGAGCTGTCTCAGCATTTTAGAGTTGAAGTTAAGAATACAAAGCAATGAATTCTGAACGGGATAATTCCATAGATGATTCTGGCCACTGCCAGAGAACAAAACCTGGGCAAGGTCCAGGAGGCTGATGAATGTAATTCCAGGATTTGGGATGAGGAAACCATGGCATTTCAAAGGTGGAGGTGGCCTGGTAGAGCCTGTCTTGGCCAAAAATCCCCAATTCCCACTGCCCTGAGGGTCCTGATCCCCCTGGTCACCAACAGCTTCTTTCATCAAGGTTGGGCTTTGGCAGGTCGTTGTCTCCATTACCAAATTAACACTTAATTTTTGTTAAACTTGAGCCTAAATATGTTGGTACTAACAAAGAAATTCCAAAGTTCTGGGAGGTAAAGAGAAAGGAAGCATCAGGATAAAGCCAAAATGAAAATGAAGCACAAAAGAAGAGTAAGAACCCAAACACATCAACCTCTTCCTATTTATCCATGGAAAATGGAGAAAAAAACTCATCCTAAAGCCTATTTACTGCCTATTTCCCACAATATTCAGGAATCAACAGAATAATGAGAAGCTGGTTTTCTCCTTTTCCTAACAAGTGAAATAAAACCCAAGGAAAGGACTGAAATGGTGAATAAAGTCAGGGAATATAGAGGGGAGTATGGCAGGAACAAAAGGAAAACAAGATGTAATCCTTGGCTTCCCGAGTCCATTTAAATTTAAGTTCATTGTCTTCATGTGAAGACAAACATGATTTTAAATTAAATCCTAAACACCAAGAAACCCCTTTGGCCCAGACACTTTCACTTCATGGATGTATTTTTTTGGGGGGAAAAAAACCAACAAACTTAAACCCAAGAAATCTCCATGAGGAAATTTGCAGCTCTTTCCTTAGGAAAAGCAGAAAACCCAGCAGGGAGGGTCAGTGAGGACGTGGCACAGAGGGGTCATCTCCGTGCCAGGGTTGGCTCCAGGGCAGTGCTGAAGGACAGACAGCCCCAGTGCCAGAGAATTCCCACCACACAGCAGCTCTGCAATCATTCCTGAGCACTGGAGGCTCGAAAGGGCTGCTATAAATAATTCCATGGTTATTTCAGTGGAAGGGCTTTGGGACAGAAACAAGGGAAGGATGATCCAAACCGAGCCATTCCTTCAACTTCCTCAGGGCTCCAGACGCAGAAGGTGCTGATCCGACACAAAATCCAAAGGGCAATGCATATTTTAAAGGAAAATCCACTGCAAACACCAAGGGAAGGCTGGCACTGACTCAGGGAGCTGTGCCTGGAGCACAAAATCCAGGAGAAGTCTCATGGAGCCCGCTGAACCCGAAGGAATCAGACATGGCCTCGGGAAGGCGACAGGACATCGAATATTCCGGCTATAAATACCCTGTCCGCCTCTGGCAGCGACCTGGGCCACGCAGGGAGGAACAGGACAAACATGGAAAGGCCTTTGGAGCTCCCTCCGTGCCACTGACCACGTTCAGAGCCCCCAGCTCACGGAGGAGGAGCAGCCACTGTGAACTTCCCACGGCCTGGGTGGGGATGGCAACACTCCATAAATCCCAAATTATTGGGGGGATTGAATGGGAGAACCTGTCCTAAAAACATCATTTGGTACTGTGGCAATAAGGGTGAGGGTGTGGGTCTAGGAAAGAATTATGAGTTTGGATTAATATTCCATTTTTTGTTGCACACAGGAGGAAAAGTACAAGTGAGAGGATTCCTGAGGATGTCAGCATTTCCCTGGCACTTTCAATCATGATTCACCTCCCATTTCAATAACAATTAGAGCTGTAGCCTAAAATGTGCTGTCTTTTGCTCAATCACTGGAATTTCCAGCCTGACCTTTCAGGAAGAGCCAACAGCAGATCTGCACCCCTTGAAAAAGTGAGGGAAGCCTCCCTGACCAAACTGGCCAGACCCAAGGAGCACACACGCCACCACCACAGCTCTGACATCATCAAAAACTCCTCCCAGATGAAATTCATAAGTTAATGAAAAAATCCTTCAGTATCACCACGAGGCGTAACAGGAGTTTGGTGAATTATTTACTCACGGAGCGGGAGACAAGGGAAAGCTTGCAGCAACATCAATACTTGACACATTAGCGAGTCTTTCACTTCTGTTTTATCAGCCTGCTCATGTGCTCTCCAGTTTGCTGACCCATATTCTGGGGCTCACTGAAAAGAGCAGCCTTGAAAAGATGTGACAATCTTGTCCACATAGAAGCAAAGCAGGAAAACTCAAATCTCTTTTTGACAATTCTCTTCCGCAGCCACTACAAAGGTGACTCAAGAGCTGGGATTTTATTTTGGGTCTCCCATGACACAAAGCTGTTCAGTCTTTCTGGTTATTAGCCCCAAAAAAACGCATGTTTCAGGAAAATATTAGAGTTTTGTCATTGTTTCCACTCTGATTTTGTTAATTCATCAATGTTTCATCAACTTTTGGACAATGTCACATCTCTGATCTCTTCAACAAAGGTTTGTCCATAACTAAAGGGGCCAAACTCATCCCTGCTCTCCCAGCAAGGAAAGATAAGAATGAAATAAATTGTCAAACATCTTCCCTTCACTCCATTCAGTAACACAGGAGGGAAGAGGCCACACCAGAGCTCCCATGAAATCAGAAAAAGCTGAGAACGTGCAATTATTCCATGACTTCCAATTAGTCCCTACTGAAGAAACCCTCTCCCAGCAAGAACTTAGAAGTTCAGAAGGAGAAAAACTCTGGAAATGGGAATGCTCCCATGGATAACCAACAACCACGGGATATTTTTCTTCACCTCTTTAGATATGGACAACACTTCCTTCCACATCAGCCTTGCTTCAACAGGACAAAACCTCATTTGGTGCTTTTGTTAGAAATTTTTTGTGTACATAGAGAGACAAATGAAAATCAGATTTTGGAGGCAGGAAGAGGGAAAAAAAAATCCAGCATTTTCCTTGAGTCTTTATCACTCTTTCCTGATTAAACAACTGTCAAACCCACCAGGGTTGAGCAGCGACCACATCCCTGATTCAGAGGGGAAAACCCCCACTAAAAAAGGCAGCTTGGGAGGAGGAATTTGGCCCATGGATATTTCCTGGAGTAGTTGCAGAGAGGAGCCTGTTTGAGCATCCCAGGTCACCAGCAGACAATTGAGGCACAGATGTAGAAAGAACATCGAGCTTTGGGGGATAATCAGATTTATTTTTTTCAATAAGTAGAGCATATTATTTTCAAGTGGTTAACTGAGAATAACTCTTGCAGAAGTACAATATAACAGTAATTATTCCAAAATCAATGGCACAAAAGGGTTCGTTTCAAATCATGTTATGATTGCTGGATTAAAGTAGTTATTATATAATAGGATAGCAATTACTCCACCTTAATAATTTCGGGGTTTCTGAGGGTGAAAGTGATAATACAAGCTACAGCAGGTGTCAAATTTTAGATGTTGTGGAATGAATATTCCAAAGGCTGGAAAGAAACAAACAGATTAGCATATAAAAACCACAGGCATGGAAAAAGAGCTAAAAATACCCAAATACTTCACCCCCTTGAGCAGACTCTGCTCATGACAAAGGCTCTGAGCACGCAGTTTAAATCACAAGGAGGCTGAAGGGTCTCCTCACCCTTCTCTGAGGAAACTTGATGGTTTCTGGGATAATCAGCTTTATTGTCTGTGACTCTGGCACGTCTGGAGCAGAGAGTGGGACAGGCTGAGCTCACAGATTTGCAGGACACCCTCAAGGTGCATCCCATGCCTCCAGCTCAGCTGGGTTTGCTCTTGTCAGGAAAATGAATCCCCAAACTCCAGAGGTTTGTGGCCAAAAAGGAGACACAGGAGTCCCTTGGCTTTATTCCAATAAAGGCAGAGCCCCTGGGGCATCCCCTGGGGTCTCTCCAGATTTTGGACGACTCAGCCTCCCTTTTATCCCAAT
Organism: Polioptila caerulea; assembly: GCA_013397295.1. Lineage (NCBI taxonomy): Eukaryota > Metazoa > Chordata > Aves > Passeriformes > Certhiidae > Polioptila > Polioptila caerulea. Next base: position 319,777 of record VYXF01007131.1, read on the forward strand.
TTCCCAGCCCCATTTCCCTCTCTCTTTCCCCACTGGCTGAGGCACTTGAGAGGTGCAGACTTCCCTAAGATTCCCCTCTGATGTAAAATCCTCCCTTTTAACTTTTAATTCTTACAGAATTTATGCTTTTCCTCCCTTGTTTCTTTCACCTTTCAATATCCAATTTCATTTCTCAGCAAACCTACAGTTTCTTTGGAAAGGCAAATCCTTTTTTTTTTCCCTTCATCACTCAGTGG
>VYXF01007134.1:0-44456 GCA_013397295.1 Polioptila caerulea
TGTACTTGAGTTTTTTTCTGTCAAATCCTGGTGTCCATGACCATGCATTTAGTTTAACTATCTCCATTAGTTAAACATCTTCATATTTCTTGGTGTTTCATAGAAAAGAAAGCTGTAGCACTTGGAGTCACTGACTTTACCTGAAGGGTAGCAGTCTATTTTGTAGATAAAATGTGAAATAAATCAAGTCTCCTTGTTGTCTTATAAAGGATGAAGGTTTTCTTTCATTTCCTCCATGTCCTATTCCTATATATTCATTCCTTTTTCTTTGTCTTGCTAAACTGGCTGCTACAATCTGTAGGAATCTTTTAAAACCGCAGAAAAAATTGATTGGAAGGGACCTCATCTGGTCTGAAAGCAGAGGTAATGCCAAGGTTTGACCAACTTCAAAAAATCTGTTTTCTCTGGCTGCCAACCCCCCTCCTTCTGCTGATTTAGTGATCCCATCTATTGTTTCTGTAAATGTTAATGCACAATAAAGGAGCTGTGGTTGTTTTGGAATTAACTAGACACACTGAAAGCACAGTGCCTGAGTGTTTCATTTTGTTCTTTGCCTCAATGTGTAGGTGGTGAGCTCTGATGAGCTTCTGTGAGCACAGACCTGCATACAACTACACCACTGTGGGCTCTGGAATTTATAAACCCTATGTTACAATGCAGGTAAAAGCATGTAGCACTAATTTAGGACAAAATACATTACAGAGATATCGAAATGAATACTCAATCCAAGCACTAAAAACCAAAAAAGCTCAGAAAAATAGAGGTGTCTTCTGAGGGATGCTGGCCTCATTATCTCTCCTCACAGTTTTTAGCTTAAAGGAGCACCTTTTTCTGGAAGTCTGACAAGTCCACTTTTGTCTTTTATTTGTAAACACTGCAGCAGAAACAATCAAGTGTTGTACTCCCAAAAGCCTGTGCCCTGCACAAAGTCACATTTTCTCTTCAATAATCTAGAAAAACAAAATCAGGTAACAAGAGTTTGGTCATACTGGAGCTAAGAAACAGTGCTAGGCTTTCCCCACTGATCAAACTGCAGAGGGTTTGACTGATCCTCAGTATTTCTATCCATGTGCACATTGATGGTCTGGGAATGCCTTTGGGCTCCCAAGTACAGATGAGGCCCTGCAGCACTCCTTGGTTTCTCTGTGCAGTCAGTGGGCAGGAATTCTGAGCTCTACCACAGTGCACATCTTCAAGACTTCTTGAAGAAGTCACAATCTCCTTGGCCTTTCCCTTCCCTCATGTGTTTTTTATCATTTTCATTCCTATATGTCAGTTCTTTCTAAAATTTTTTACTGATAATGTTTTCCAGAACAGTTATGAAAGCCTCTTTCTAGTCTCATGTACCCAAGATTGCACAAAGATATAAAGAGCAAACCTGTGTTTATTCTTCTTCTCTTATTTAATCATGTGAGACCATCTTTCCAACATGATACAACTTATTTTTAACCCTGCTCTAATGCAAAAGACTGAGTTTCTGTTAGACGACTTCAGCTTCATCAGGCTGAAAAATGTTTGTGTGTTGGTGATGTTTATTTTCATTTTGGCTTTCACCTATCATATGCAACATAAGTTCTACCCATCTCCTCTTTCATGGAGCTCTTTAATCTCCTTTTGGGACAACTTGCAGTTGCTCTTTATCCCAGCCATCACAGAATATTTCTTCATGAGTGCTCTGTGTTGCCATCCAGTCAAAGGTGCTATTGTTTGTTTTATGTTATTTTTGGGCAGGCTAATCTTGCTTATAATTGATGTTTGAGGTCACAGCTTTTTTTCTTCATCAAATGCATTTGGTTTTGAAGTTCTGCAAGTGTTTACCCTGTTGCAGTGCATTCATTTTACAAGGTCTGCTTTGCTGGGTCTAGCTCTAATAACCTTTTTGGTTAGTCCTGGTGCATTTGGAGCTTTTCTACTGCAGGCTGTTGGGTTTGGTTCATGCAGCCTTGCCCTTTAGTTCTGACTAGTTCTCACTTGGCAGCATTCACCAGGTTACCCAAATGACCAACCCTCACAACTTCATTTATTTCAGTCTCTGGATAATCTCAGCACACCCATCAGCATCCTCTGCCCTTTCCTGAGCTGCTATCCTCAGTTTCTCTGGGATGTTTTATGTTATATTATGTGTTATGTTATGTTACTTCAGAGTGTCTTTCTGTCTGAATTCCACAGATTCTTACATACTGGAGGCTAATTGTTGCACAGCTTTCTCCACAAAACTGTATTGTTTATAAACCCACCTCATTTGCAGGTCCTGAACCCTTTCTGATCGTGGTTTCCTCAGGATGGGCAATATGGTGCTTCTGGGATTCAGGGTCTGTCCTTTTATCCCCCCTAGGCAGCAATGGAAGACTTGTTTTTGGGTGCAATTTAAAGTTATATAATCCCAGCTGAATGCTGGAGAGTTATCTTTCAAGTAATAAAATATTCATTTGCTCCCACTGACGTTTTGAAACACATTAAAGAAGCATTTGAACTGATTCCCCCATTTGTTGGGGTGAATCCAGTAATTTTGTTGATAGAAATATCTCACAAAACACAGAAGAAAATTCTTCACTGCAGAGTGGAGTTCTAAAAGGAAAAAAATTCTTTATTCATTCCTAACAAATAAAAGAAAAAGCTCTATTAAAGAGCTGATCTAATTTTCTTGTAAAATCCATGGAGACTTTAGGAAAATGTCATGGGTCAGAATAAAATTTCTTGCTCATGGTTGTGTGATGGAATCAGCACAGCCCACTCTGAGGGAAATAGAGAAGTTTCTTGTAGGTGTGAGGAAGGGAGAGAGAAATTCTTGGTGTTGGCAGGTACAGAAAGAAGGTGCACAAATGTAACTTTGCCACAGGGTGGTCTGGGGAGAACAACTGCTACAGGAAGCTCCAAACAATAACAGAGCCCATGAAGTTGCTGGAATTTGTCCTTTTTTAGATATTTCAAGTTGTTCTATGGGGATAAGCAAGTTTTTGGTTCTCAAAATGTTTCCTTTGTGTTTAAACCCTTCTGTGAGGGAAGAAGTGACAATGTTGGGGAGGACTCAGGTCCTTGTTTTCCTGGCAGGCTTGAAATGTGGGAAAATAAGAGTAAGCTGATTACTTCTGCCAGGAAGAAAAAGATAAATATCAAACCTGAGTCAGAAAAGATCCTACATGCCACATCCAAAGCCAATGTTGTGGAGTCTAAACTGAAGGCAACCCAAGAACACATCTGGAACTTCACCAAGATTTGCTCACAGAGTGCCAGAACTCAGCTCTTTGCTTTCTGACCTCTGCAAGCCCATTTTCTTATTAAGAGCTGCAGACTCTAATAATAATTTCATGATTTGGGCTTTTATGGCACGTGGCTTTTAGGTTCCTAAGACACACGAAGTGAAATCAGGCTCAGAATGAACAATTTTCCTCCACAGATTCCTTCCTGCTGTGCCGTGGCACTGGCTGATACTGATGCCTTAAGTTTTAGCTTTTATATTTTTTAGATTCTGTGCTTTCTGGTGGGTAGTTCTGATTTTCATATTAAGTGCCACTAAGCTCTCTTCACAGAGCAGACAAAACAATTCCTTCTCCAGCTCAATACCAAGGACAACTTTGAGGCCCAAGAAGAAAACCAACAGTGAAGTGAGAAGAAAAAACAAAGAGGATGGAGCTTCATAACCAGAAGCTATAATTGGACAATAATTATCTCCAATATGCTGATGGACCTGAACTTCTAGAAGTGTGAGCCCTCGTGATCAGGTGTCCATTTTTGTGACCATTTTGGGTTCACCTTAGGTGTGGTCTGCCTGGGCTCTTGTGCAGCCAAGGTGTACCTATTGAAGCCTTTTAATAAATCACTGCTTTATCCTTTTGCTCTGGCTGCTCCCTGTTCCAGGTCAGCCTCCAGAAGGCATCAATAGAAACAAGGCCATAGTCACAGATGTGTGTGTGTTTGTGTCTATGTACATCCCTCTTGCCACCTCTGCTCCTGAAATAAGAGTGAATGCTCACCAGGAGACAAGTGAAAAAGCATTAAATTTCTGAGTTTATATTGCAGGAATGGGCTGGACTCCTCAAGGCTCAGACAGGATCACAGGTTGAGGAGAGTGTACTTTGTTCCAATGGCCAGCACATGCCTGCTTGCAAATGTTTATCCTTTCCAGTATATTTGACAACATGAGGTTCATATTTCATTTTTACTGGTAGTGAAGCTGTAGTACAGAAAATTTCACAGCTAAAGGATAAGGAGTCTGGGAAGGATAAGATTCAGGGTGCTAAACCCACAGTTGCTGCTCTTCTTTCTAAGCCAAGCTGAATCTGTCTCTGTCCTACATACACATAAAAAAAAATTTAGCATTAGGTTTTTCTAAAGACTTGAGCAAATGTAACCATGAATCCTGAAAAGCTGAAAACATGGAAAGGCTGCAGCTGAAAGTCCTACAGATTCGAGAGAAGTTGCATTTAGAAGAAAGAAATATGTAGCATACTTCTTCAAGAACTGTAGTAGTTTGAGGACTCTTTTGTAGAGATAGTGGGGCATTTGAGTTGGTCCTGCTCTGTGGGATCAAAACTGACCTTGTATCCTCTCACACAACATGTATTTTTTTGTTTGCCTCAGTCTGAAAGGTGACTGTTTTTAAAAACATTTACTGTCTCCTAGCACACAGTGACAGCACTGGGCAGGTTTTGTCCAGAGAGCAGAAAAGCAGCTGAAATGTCAGTTTTCTTTAATTCATTTTGCTCCATCCAATTTACTGTGGACAAGAAGTTGTATATTTAATAAAGCCATCCACATGAGGGAATATCATGTTGTACTTGTGACGAGCTACCCACAGGCAGAGCAAAGTGTATGTGTGGGATTGTTACTCCTGAAAATTGTCATTCCATGTTAATGACAACAAATGATGCTCTGTACCATGTACTGAGCCTAGAAAATAGAAATGTGTGCACAAATATTTGTATGAATCATGCTAAACTAAGGTCATGCTTCTCAGGGAAATGATGAAGCTCATTCTTAGAAAGAAGGAAAGAAATGTCTTTCAATTCACAAAGTTGACTCATACAATGACTGTGTATGTCATAAAGCTGTTCATACAAACCCTGACATGGTTTACAGGCCTCAGCTCCTTTGTTCCCACTGCCTTCAAACCACCTGGTGAGCCTGACAGCAGAAAGTGCCCCTGGCAGCACGAACCACCCTGCCCTGACCTGGAGAGAGGAGCACATTGTGCACAATGTGATCCCTCAAGGCAAGGAGCTGCAGGAGCAGCAGTGCTTTCTGTCCAGGGGTGGCAGAGGCACACAGACCCCGTGTTTGCTGCCACTGAAACCTCCAAACCATGAATCCCCTCTGTCCGTGTGTGCTCTGTGTGTGAGGGCTGTGCTTGCTCCACAAGGCAGGGGATTACAGCTCCGGACCTGCCAGTTTGGGTAGAGAGGGCAAGGGCAGCTGCACAGTCATTCTCCTGTCATTTCACTCTCACCTTTTTAGTTTTACATGTAGACAAAGCTATTTAACCATTTCTGAAAGATTAATAAAATTTGTTATGGAGGATGCTGTGATACGTTGCATGTTAAAGATAATCCTGTCAAAAAAATCTAATCTGTACCCCTTATTCCTAGTGAAGTGTCATAAAGAAATACTTCTTAGTTAATTATATGTGTAATTCTACAGATGAGACTATATGAGGAGTGGAAATGTTTCAATAGACTTATCAATTCTACAGATAAGACTATATGAGGAGTGGAAATGTTTCTATAGACTTGTACCTCCCATTTGATTTTTCTTTTCAAAAAATGGATTCAGGGTAGTAGCTGTTCCAACATCAAAGTCACTACTGAATATTAACATTGGAGCATGGATTTTCACAATTCTGTGTGTACTGATTTCCTGACACATTTGAATTCTGAAAGATGGAAAACATTTGGTGATGGAGATGACTTTTATGTTTGTAAGAAGTATACAGTTTTTCTTACACCAGAACTTTGTCTGGGGCTTTGCTGGGAATGCTTTTACAATTCTACTATGTTGAGGTGATTTTGTGTTTTGAATTATTGCAGGCAAAAGTCCAGAGGTTGAACTTGATGATCTTGATCCAGCTCAGGATATCCTATGATGATTCCATGATTTTCTGTAAAGCAATTGGTTTGAAAAGTGGCTAGTGAATCAGATCCTAGAGAACAGAAGTCAAATTATTCCTAATGTCAGGTCACACAGGAAAAAAATTCAATCCTAGAGCCATAGGGAACAAATATTCTTGAGCATTCTCTCTGTACAGCTTTATTCACCAGCAGTGTCATGTTAAGTAAAAAGAGCAGCTCCTGAGCCTGGATTTCTGTCAGGATCAACACTTCACACAGTATTTTCTAGAATCTCTCACACTGCAATCTCCAAGTTTCAACTTTCTTTTCTTTATTAAGCAGGGTTAGCACAGACTGCAATCTCTGTTGCTTTTGTTCAGTGCATTAGTGTGTTAAAGGTAAAGGGAGCAGTAAATGCCACCTTTGTATAATCTACAGCTCTGATCTTGTGCTGCCCAAAAACAAATAGACTCTTGATGTGTGGGAACAGTGACAGCCACATCCTGATCTTCACCGTGAGCAATTGGGTGTTCCATTTCACCTAGAACTGGAACAGCTGGTATGGACAGAAGCTTAAACTCAATGAAGGGAAGCAGAGGAATAAAGAATGGTGTGTCTCAATAAGGCTTAGTCTAAAGCGAGCCTAGAAGGGAAGGAACCAGATGAGACCTGCAAGGAAAGGAAGCAGGTGAACCCTGCTTAACTGCTGACAGGGCAAAAAACCAAGTTTAGGATGGATATTAAGTAACTACAAAAAGTAGCCGAAACTACTCACACCCTGAGAGTCAATTTAAATTTCAGTCTTATCAGCAAGAGAGTGCTGGCCTCCAAAATCTTCCTCTGTTTCATTGTTTACCAAAATGCTCCTGTGCCAGAAGGCAGAGAAGTGGCAGAGAAGTCAGGAAGCAAATGGTGGGACCTCTTCCTGAAGGACACCTGGAAAGGAACGTGCAAGAGCAAGGTGATTTGCTTGTTGAAAATAGAGAGGGGTCCAGAAGAATTCACAGAATTGATAAATGATGTAAAAACTTACCTCCTGCTCAAAGACGATGGACATGGTGAGAAATCTCTGAGACACATAAATCACCTCTACTTTCTGGGATAATGCTTGCATCATGTGAGGGAGAATGTTGAGTAGAAATATGCACAAACCACACAGGGAATGTTTTATTTTCTTACAATAAAACGTTGAGCTTCACTGCTAAAGCCCTTTGCTTTCCAGTTTGCAGTCATGGATGATCACCCATTTGGAATCATGTCATTTAACCATAAAGGTATTATTTGACAAACGCTTTAAAATTTTCTAGAATTTTTTCCTTTTTCTGAAGTATTGTGTGGCTCTAGTGCTGATATTCCTAGAATTAAAATCCCTTCTTTAAGCCATCTGGGGGACATCAGTTATCTGAAACGACCATATGGCACACTCATATGCATTCCAGCGAGTTCTCCTTCCTTGCTCTTTTGAAAATGTTGACAATTTTGACTTGGAGAGAAATATTTAGCTATTATTCATTAATTGTGAGAGCTGCAATAAAAAGCTGATGGGATTGTTTCATCTCAACTTCAGAGCACCATCTAGAGGCAAATAACACAAACTGTGGCACAAACCCATACCAACCCCTTCAGTAATTGTGTTTTCTTTCAGAATTCTAAGGGATTTCAGAATTACGTTCAATATACTTTGAATAAATGTTCCCAAATTAACAAACACTCTCAGACAATTTCAGTGCTGTTTTAGATTTGCCATTAAGCAATTACCCACACCTATCCAACCCCATTTCATCTCAGTAGGTCCATCCACATCAGCTGGATATGACTGGCTCAGGCCACACTGGCAGCAATAAGAACATCTGCATGCTTTCATCATGCTTCTTTTATTAAGGAGCTGCATTATTAAATGAAGCTTTAATTGCTTTTGCAGCTTCCCCAAGCTGTGCAGAGATGCCTTCAGATATACATTTTATGGCATTATAGTCTACTTTATAAATTCAGTGTATTCCCACTGATACTCATACAGCAATTCTCAGTGGTTTTGCAGATTCCTCTAAACCAGGGGGATGAATTATTGAGCCTCTTGTTTCCATTCTCTGGGATGTCAGCATCACATTTTCTGCCATCACAAAGTAATGTAGCAATCCTCAGGTAGGAAAGGTCTTAATTTGATTATTAAATACTTCTTACACTTTGTTCTTCTAGTGCTTCCTAAGTGTTTGCTGAGAAGGATGAGATTTAAGTGGTCATGGATTTCTTTCTCTTTTAGGTTTTATGCCTGGAAATTGTGTGACCTCCACACAGCACCAGCAGAAGATTGAAGATGTAGCCCAATATGTGGCTCACCTGGATTTAAAATTCCTGTGCTAGGAAAAAATCACCTGACAAAATGTCACAAAATGCACTCCTAATTCTAGCAGAGAACAAAAATACCTTTGAATGCTGAAGGAAATTGAAGCCTTTTCTGGGATGGCAGTTGAAATTTCCTTGAAGGATAATTCCAGGTTTGAAGGATAATTTCAGGTCTAAGGATGCCAGAAGATCACTGAAACCAAGGACTTCCAGTACCCAAGACAGATTGGAAGGCATTATTTCAAGAGCATGCAGTAACAGAACAAGAGGGAATGGCTTCAAACTGAAACAGAGTAGGTTTAGATTGGATATTACAGTGAAATTCCTTTCTCTGAGGGTGGTGAGGCACTGGCACAGGTTGCCTAGAGAAGTTGGTGCTGCCCCATCCCTGGAAGTTTCCAAGGCAAGGCTGGATGGGGCTCTGAACAACCTGGTCTGGTGGAAGGAGCCCCTGCCCATGGAGACAGGATGGAACTAGGTGATCTTTAAGATCCCTTCCAACCCAGGACATTCTATGGTTTTCTAAGGATCAAATTCCATCCTTGAGGATATGTGTGGCTCTCCACAGGAAAATCAACATAAAAGATTGTAATGGTTTAACCCCAGCTGGCAGCCCAGCCCCACACAGCTCCCTGCTCATTCCCACACCAGTGGGATCAAGGGGGAAAAATCAGAAGGGTAAAAGCTACAAAACTCATGGGCTGACCTAATAATAGTTTAATAGAGAAAGCAAAAGCTGTGCACACAGGCAAAGCAAAACAGGGAATTAATTCCCTGCTTCCCAAGGGCAGGCAGGAGTTCAGCCTTCTCCAGGAGAGCAGGGTCCCATGGCAGGTAATGGTTACTGGGAAGACCAACACCATCACTCCAAATGTCCCCTTTTTCCTCATTCGTCCCCCCCTTTATACCCTGAGCATGATGTCCCATGGTCTGGGATCTCCCTGTGGGCACTTGGGGTCCCCTGTCCTGGCCGTGTCCCCTCCCAGGCACCCCCAGCTCCCTCAGCACGAGGCTTTACAAAAAGCAGAGAAGGCTTTGGCTCTGTGCAAGCCCTGCTCAGCAACAACAAAAACATCTCTGAGTTATCAGCCCTGTGCTCAGCACAAATCCAAACACAGCCCCCTTTCTTCTGCAAAGAAAATTAACTCAAGCTGAAAGCAGCACAAAGATATGCAATTAAAATTTTATTCTCATTGTCAAACAAAAAAAACCTGTCAGGTTATTTGTTTTCTGCATGCTTTGGGTTTTAGGGGATGGTTTTTATGCTGGAACTAAGGAGGAACTAAGAAGAAAGTGAAAATTAACACAGATCAGTGGCTCTCAAGTCTTCTACATTGGATCAAACTATATAGCTCAAGTCTTAGGAAAGCGGAGGAAAAACATTTTCAAAAGCTTGTGAACTGCATGTTTTAAAAGTATTTAAGTTATATTTTCATGAAAGCCATGTGACAGTTCTGAATTAGGAACAGTTTGGCACAGTCTGTTTTCAAACTGAACAGATCTTTGGAGAGAGCTGATTTCTGAGGTTGAGACTTTATTACTGCATCAGAATACTGATGTAAGTGTAAGTAAGATACTGTGTGAATCACTACTACTATATCTTGCTTCTTACATCTGATTTCTCTCAAATACTTACAATTTTTTTTTTCATACAGGCCCAGTTTCTGCTGGGTTTTTCTGTCCAGGAATCTGTCAGTCTTTGCTCTGCAGCTGATTAGAAATACTCATATGCCCAGATTCATGAAGCTCAATATTTGTGGTAGTGACCTAGCTGGGAGGAGAAGTCAACAGGAAGGTGGAAACATCCTAAAGCATTTTTTCTAAATCTGTAGGAGTTCACCTGTCAACCCTTCGATTGAACAAGAAATAAGCTACATCACAGTCCAGATTGAGCCTTTGTGCAACCACAGTTCATTGACTTCATCAGGATTACTGCAGGGTGAACTTGGCTCAGTTTCTCTCTGTTATCACAGTGACTGTGGGAATGTTCTGTCACACCTGGGCTGCACCAAAGGCAGCGTGGGCAGCAGGCTGAGGGAGGTGACCCTGCTCTGTGGACATCCCAGCTCTGGGCTCCAGGCCCTGGAGGGACATGGATCTGTCAGAGCCAGCACAGAGAGAGGCCACCAAGGTGATCAGAGAGATGGAGCATGTCTCCTATGAGGAAAGGCTGAGTTAATTGGGATTGTCCAGTCTGGAGAAGAGAAGGTTTTGGGGAGATCCCCTTGCCAGTTTGGGGGTGTTCAGCCTGGAGAAAAGGAGACTCATAAGTGACCTCATCACTCTCTACAATTCCTGAAAGGTTGTTGTAGTCAGCTGGGGGTTGGTCTCTTCCACCAGGCAGCTGACAGAAGGAGAGGACACAGGCTCAAACTGCACCAAGAGAAATAGAGGCTGGATATCAGGAAAAAGTTTTTCACAGAAAGAATAATTGAGTACTGGAATGGTCTGCCTGGGGAGATGGTGGAGCCACCATCCCTGGATGTGGCACTTTAAAAAGAAACTGGATGTGGCACTCGATGCCATGGTCTGGTTGAGGTGTTGGGGCATGGGTTGGTCTTGATGATCTTGGAGATCTCTTCCAACCTGGTCATTCTGTGATTCTGTGATTCTGTGATTCTGTGATTCTGTGATTCTGTGATTCTGTGGCAGTGTCACTGGTGAAGCCTCTCTCTACCTGAAGGGAGCCTGTGAGAAAGATGGAGAAACATGACAGGACACAGGGGAATGACATCAAACTGAAAAAGGGCAGGTTTAGATTGGATATTAGGAAGAAATTTCTTCCTGTGAGGGTGGTGAGGCCCTGGCACAGGTTGCCCAGAAAAGCTGGGGCTGCCCCATCCCTGGAAGTGTTCAGGGCCAGGTTGGAAGGAGCTTTGAGCAACCTGAGATAATGGAAAGTGTCACTGTCGTTGGCTGGGCTCTTGGATTAGAAACCTTTAATAGTCCCTTCCAACCCAATCCATGCTATGATTCTAAAATTCTGTATTCTGTACTATTTGAATAGCAAATTGTTCAGATTTTATTTTCTTAAGAACAAGGTTTTTGGCTATATGTTTTCTTCTCACAAATATGAGAGATTGTTTCTCAATGACACGAATAAGTAATCCAATATTACTAGTTTCAGCAGCAGAAGCAAACCTATTCATTGTGCTCCTTCTGGTCCCCCATGCCCAGGAAAGGGCAGCAGTCATAGAAAAATATCTTTCCATTATATTCAAGAATTGAAGAATATCCATGTAAAGCTGATAATCAATTCCCCCTCAAGATTCTTACCATTCTTTCTCATTTCCCCAGCAAGTAACCCCCTATCCTTGCTGGTAGTACATGGGACTCTTTTATCATTTATTGTGGATATCATCAAAAGAAACAACCATAGAAAAGAAGGTCCCCAGGCCAAATATCAGTTAAACACTAAGTTCCAGAATTTATCCCTATAAGAGTTAGAGGAAGTCTCTTAGAAACCCATTGCCTCCCTAAAATGTCAGCAGCTCTTAAGCAACACCATTTACAGACCTTTTATCAAATTTAAACTTGCTTGGTTTTGAACAAAATGTGAGCTTGTTGAGGACATCAACATCACATCAGATCTCAGTATTTAATAAAAAACTTCCTTTGCTGAGGCTGAGGTTCCTGCTGTGCATCCCTGCCTCTACATCATTTAAAGAACTGTCTTTACCAGGGAATGGCTGCTTGCCTCTCCAAACAGAAAGCTGGGAGCTGGGGAGTTTGATCTGTAGGCCAGATTGTCCTTCTGAGATCACTGACACAGAGAATATTTCCCAGCAAGAATGTTTGGCTTGTGGGAGTAGTGCTCTCAGAGGAACCTCACACAGAAGTCTGTGCTTTTGAAACTGTACCAATAAAAAACCCCAACACCCTGGCAGCCTGGTTCCAAGAACCACCCTGGAAAATCTGATCCATTGAATTCACACCGAAGGAAACCAATGCCACTGAATGCTTGGATGTGTTGTCACTGCTGTTTTGGGTCAGTAAATTTAATTATTCAACATTGCATGCTCTGTGTGCATACACTGAGCAAAGAGAGAAGCATTGTAGAGGGCTGCTTCTCCTTGTTGCATGTGTGATTTGTTGTGATAAATTCAAACAACACCCACTCCCGCATCATTTGTTGTACTTCTGTTTTGTTTTTCTGGTTCTGAGACGGATATCTGGAGGGATCAATTAGATGTACAGATGTAATGGTAAGATGAGGCAAGAAAAGTACATGTCAGCAAAAAATGACCTTTGTGATACTTTCATCTCAGCAGATCCGCCCTTGATTGCAAATATTCGTGACTAATGGCATCATTTTAATTATAATGGAACACTTGTTGTTGAGGTGCTGCAAGTGCATCAGATTTTCAAAAGCTTTTGCATTCGAATGTTTTGCTGGTGCTTGCTGAAACTCCTTGAGCTGCAATCATTTTCTATGGAACTTGCCAAAGCCAGCTTACAGCCAAAGTAATGTATGATAAAAATTCTAAATTCATTGATGGAAAAGCTGTTTAAATGTAAAAGTATTCTTTACATAAATACTTTCATACAAATATTTTTTCCCTGAATTCCTTTCCTGGTGAAAACAGAGAGGGGACAAAATCCTTGTGGGAAACTCATGTACTGGTGGATGATATCTCTTGACATGTGATATTCTTAGGAATACAGAAATTGCTAAAGCAGGTCATACTCCAGATCCATCTATCTACCACTTCTTAGCATGTTCAAATAATTCTGAGAGATGAGTGAGGCAGGCACTTCGTTGTTTATGTTGGTTATTCTTGCAGAGTTTTCCATTTTAATTATTCAGGCAACCAATTTACCTAAATAAATCTTAGTGTTGTATAATCACCTGAAGAGCCCTTTTTAAAGAGTGATACAACCTGCCAGCATTCCCCTGGAACAGAGGCCATTTCTATTCAATGTTTTGCTTAGTGTAAACAAAACTAAATACTGAAGATCCTCTACCTACCTTACACAACTTATTTCTTTCCCTGATTACTGCATCACTTGGCTTATAAGTAGGTGGCATTTTTAAAGCCTAGTTCAGTTTCCTTTGTACAGCTAAAACTTTATTATTGTCAATCAACCTCACTCTATGTATCTTTCAACATGATATTTGCTTTATTTCCCCCCTTGCTTTTTATTTTTCATTGGAAGCTGCTATGTAACTATCTCAGCCTAGAATCCTTTAAAAAAACCATCTACTTCAGACACACAGTGGAAAGTGTGATCTTAGTTATTTGCAGGTTTTTCACCATTTTCCCCTTTGCTTCAAGAAGGATGAGCCCAGAAACTGCAGGTCAAACATTTTCAGTGTTTCTGTACAATCACAGCTTGGGCTGGACTAGTGCAAGATATTAACCTTGCAATGGTACTGGCTGGGCAAGGACTGGCAAGAAAGAGCCCTGCTGCTTGAAGGATGGGAGATTCTGACTAAGGGAAAAAAATGTTTCCATCAAAGGTAATTAAACAGGTTGCCCAGAGAGCTTCCAGGATTTTTTTTCTTTGCAGATTTTTAAGACTCAACTGAATAAAACGTGCTGGGTCTGTTTTGGGCAGACATTTGTGCTACAGGACATTTAAGTGTTTTTGTGAAAGATGTTACGTGGACTGTGGTCTCTTCTGAACACTGAAAAATTTGAAATTATGCTCCTTTGCATTTTTTCACGGTCTGTACTCAAAAAGAATAAAAATGTGAGATATTTCTGTGGAAATGCAAAATATTGCTGTGATATCATCACCTAGTTAGTCTAATGCTATTTACAATGCAGGCACAGAAGCTGAGCTAACACCTGTGTGTCACCATCATGGGAGCACTAGGATGTAAGTAAATGCCTGTGACAAAGTATCATACTTGTGCAGTGAGATAATATAGAGAAGTGTTTTATTACATGGAGGTGGGATTGGCAGCAGGAATAACAGCTGTCAGTGTGAGACTCTCCAGAAATCCAAAAAATGACAATCATTCCAATCAGTGTTCAGAGTTTTGCAAAGAGCTTTTACATCATGCTTCAAGAGAACAGAGTTATAAAGTGAGCAGAACAATATCTTTTCATATTTCTTCAGCAATTGGTACGTAGTGTGCCATAGGGCTGATTATAAAATAGGAATAAAAATCCCAGAGAGAACCCCAACAGGGTGAAGGCTGATGGAAGGAAAATAAATGTGTCTGGAGAGCACAAAACACAGACATGCATTAAGTGAAAACCTAGTAACACCCAAGAAACTTAAAAATCCAGCCTGCAAATTTTGTGTAACCTCTCTGTGAAGATCAATACAGGGAAGACAAGATGAGGTTGCAGCCCTGGCAGAGTGGGAAATCTGTGCCTCTGGCAGGTGTCAGATCCCTTGTGCCAAAAGGTGGTGCAGGTTACATAACAGAGCAGCAAGAGATGGGCTGGAATGCTGCTTCTCACACCAAACCACATCAGCTTTTGGTCTCCACAGCCATGATGCCATGGAAAGGCATCTCCACTCACAGGAGTGATGCAGGGACCCTTGGGTGATATTTCCTAGGACTGCAGGTAGATTTCAGCTTTGAGATTTGCACAGAGCTTTTCCTGGTTTTGTTTGATGGGAATTACCATGAGCAAGAGCCCTGTTGTGGCATTAGTGATAACTCAGCTGTAGGGCACCCTTTCCAGAAGGATTCTGTTCTCTAGGTGTGTTCTCAGTGTTTGAGGTCATTTTTGAGCACGCCCACAGGTCTGTCCATTCCAAAGCACTGTCCTCTCTCTACATTAATCAGGGTACTGGGTGACCATGATTGCTCAGCCTGAGGAGGCAGAAACTGGACACACATTTGCAAGTGTTAATGACTCCTGGGGTATTCTCTTTGCAAGTACTTCCAACGCACAGCTCCACTGTAGAAGGCCCTAAGAGTTTTAGAGAGTTAGAATTTGATCCAAGAACAGCTGTTTCATTCAGCCTGCTCTAGGACCAATCCTTTAAGGACAGATTTCAGGGCTCCAAAAGGAAATCTTCCTTTTAAGTATATGATGCTTACTAAATACTAATAGTTTCCAGAGGAAAAAAAACTTCTCTGGCTTCTCATGCAACCTTAAGTTCAAGGACAGCCTTGCAGATGAGCACCATTCTCTTTGAATATTTGCTCCCCGTCATATAAATCCACCAGGTGCATCCAGCCCAGTGCATCAAAAATTTGCCTTCTTGACCCTATCCAGTTGCACTTTAGTGTTATAGTCTGATATTTCAGACCTGCTGTTCTTTTTAAATGTTCTCTCATAAATATCTGCAACCAAGGCCCAAATCCTTGGGTGCTGAACATTGGCATTTGCTCCTTGGAGTTGGTGTCAACCCAACAGCTCTCTGCTCCAGCTAGTGCTGAGTATAAACCAGAGGAAGGCACAAATTTCCAAGTGGTGTGCAAAGAACACCATTTGCAGAGTGAATGGGGATGTTTAGAGAACGGAGTTACATAATTCATCTATTCTGGGGATTAGCCATCCCCGAAGTTCTGGAAAAGGTAAGTGGGTTGGGCTATTTATAGAGTCTGTTCCTGCAGTTACAGTATGGATGCCAGCACAGAGCAGCATTCAGCTCAAGCCACCTTCTCTGTGCCCCAGGGGAATTTATACATCACAAATGTCTACAGAGCTCTCAGATCCAGAGAGATTCAGGGGTCCAGGTTGCAGTCACACCTCAGCACCTTTTGGTACATTAGTGTGCCCTATTTCCTGTCAGCTTCTGACCATGCCTTGGGTTTCCAGGTCATTTGTGTTACAGGCATACACAAAGATTCCTTTTAGGTTTCCTGATGTAGGAAAGAGGAGAAGGGGCACTAATCTTGGGACAACTAAAGCAACAATTGCCTTAATTATTCTGCTCTGTAATTTCACAAGGCTGCTAGGGCAGATGGCTTAGGATCCTTCCCTCATGTGATTCTCAGTTTGTAAGATGTGTTTGTAGGATCACTTTAAAAGCATGAAGCCCATTGCTACTGCTACAGGGTGATAATTGTGCAGAATGAATGAAAAACTACAGTCTGTGCTCAGAGTTCTCAATCTCAAGGTCATACAAAATTGTACAACTTACAGGAACAGAGGGAATGGTTTATAGAAGGATTGTATAGGCTTGGACTGCTTCTCATGGATTCTGCTGTTTGAATATATATATTTGTGCATATATGGTTGGTGTTATCTTTTCTGAAATGTTGAGAGCCAGCCATTTGTTTGGGTAGTGGGCAGTGAGAAGAGGGCAGAGGAGACAATAGGAGGAAAGTTATCTGGGTAATGGTGACAAGCCTGTTCCTAAGAGAGCTTCACACAGTGAACCAGTTTAAGGACTGGATTCTATAGGGTTGACCATTTCAATAATGACTAGAAACCATGGAAAATGAAATGATTGCTTGGACAGAACTGGTTAATTCTTATCCTACCCCAATTCTTATTCCTAGCCCACCCCATGAGGCAGTATAAAAACAGAATAACAGAAAATGAGGGCAGAAAAGCAGGGGTAGGTCCTCAATTACTCATCATTCTAGTTTGTCATTCATGCCCAGTGCAAGCTAGGCAAATTTTGATTTTTTTTTNATTTAATATATATATATATAATTAAAATAATATGCATGGATTTAAAATGAAGAAAATAATTTATTCAGGAATTTGATTTTGACAAATAGTAATAGTCCAGCCAATAATTTAGTTAAAAGGTTGAAAAGAGAAAATACAGGAAAAGTGTGATCCCTCTAACAAATTAAATAAATATATGTAAAACATTAAGATATTATCATGAAGAAACTTCAGGTCAAAATATATATCTATGGAGTTAATCTTTGATAAGTATTTACCTAGAAGTTTTCATTTAAAGGGGTTTATTTCTGGGACAAGGTCCTTAATATATAATGCAAAGCATTTTATTTGCTGTAATTCATAGCTCAAATAATGAAAAGCTCAGTATTAAATACAACATATTTTTCATTCTTAGCATCACCATTATTAGAGGGTCTGCATCTCCTTCATGTTTACATAGTACACAGCACAGTATTTCCTTTTAAAACCCAAACAATGGTTTATGTACATTTCTGAGTTTTTCAGCAGACTGTGGACTGAGAGTTTTTCAGGATAGTCACTGGGTTGCAGGAAAGGTCTGAAATGTCATCCTTCTTTTGTGATTTGCACTCGTCATTCCCATGAGATCCCATCAGACCCCAGATTGCTTGCTTGGGTGCTATCTGCTCATCTGCAGTGGCTGCAAAAAATATGGTTATATGAGCTTGAGCTATCTTTTCAGGAGAAATGATAGAAAAAATACGTGACTACCTGCATAAAACCTGCAGTCCTTCCCTGTTTTATCCTGTATCACCCTGAGTCTTCATGGTTCTTTTATGCAGAGCTGGCACAATCATTCTCACAATGGTTTTGGGAGGTCAAACTTGACACTTGCAGATATCTGCTGTTCCCAATATTGAACTATTCAAATCCTTTTTAGTAGATGTCCCAAATGCTTTTAAAATGTTGATTTTATGCAAGGTGCACGTATGTGATTGTGTGTGCAGGTTTTTACTGAAGAGAAGTTCCTGAATCCCAAAGTCTTGAGCAAAGTGCTTGAGACTGGTCAAGGAATGGGAGTGGATTTTAGGCTCATCCCTGTTTCAATATTAGATGTGTTTCCCTCTGGGATTACTTGTGCTCCAAGAACTGGTGTCCTTGTGTGGCTTGTCAGGGATGCCACGGTGGTTTCAGGAATGACACAAAAGAACTTGAGCCCTCAATAGAGCTCCAAGCACCCTGTATGGCACTGGAAGGGAACTCAGGCCTGCACAAAGCACCCAGAGCCAGCAAGGGCCTGGAAATACTCTGGCCTGTATATGACTGTGAGTATGCATCTGCTCAGTCCAGTTTGGTATTATCTCTAAAATCCAGTGATCCAACAGCAGTTTTGAGTATTGTAACAGCTTCCTATCTACTGGAAAAGGTCATCAACTACTGTATTGCTCATTACAGCATTGAATCCAGCAGGGCATTGACAGCATGGTGTTTCAGTGTCATTAATTACTGACTATAAAATAACTAACCAGAACCTTAAAATCCAAATCAAAACCTAGACTTTCACTCACTATTCTATAAATACTTACATATTTAGTGTAGAATTCACTAACAGAAGGGTAAAGACGTGCCAATATGAACTTGTTGAAACTAGAAATGGATTTTCTTTTTGTTCAGGATGTACAACAGCATTTTTGTTACTGATCAGTGAAATATGTAGAGACTCAGAGGTAGCCCTCCCTCATGACTTCCCTTGCCAGCCATTTTAACATTCCTCCAGGCTGCTCTGGGCTGCTTCACCAAGCTTCAGATTCTTCTCATGAGAGAGAGATGAGGTAAGCAGGAGCCTCCATCTGGTCTTCAAAAGAGCCATGTAATGTTATGTGGCATCCTAGGCAGCCACCATCCAGGGTGGCATGCAGGGAGCGAGCACTCGTGCATTCCTGATCCCACCAGCAAAGCCTGCCATGCCCATGATAGGTCAATAGGGAAATTCTGTGATAAACTGGGCATGGCTGAGTTACACTGAGGGCAAAAGGAAGTGTCCATTCATTGCATGAGTTCCATTTAATTATTTAACTCTAGAAATCATCTGGGTCACAATTATCATGGCAGTGTTCGGTCCCCAGGTAAGCAAGCAAATTTAAATTCAGGTGACTGGGACTAGACTGTAGCAGCTTCTGTTCTCTCTCTGATCTTTCTCTCAGTGATGTTTGCATTTAATCCATCTTTGTCTACATGTTCATAGCCTAGAAATAAGCATCATCAGTATATACTTTCCTCAGAAAGGAAACAGGAAGATTGGGGGATACTGTGATTCTCAAGTGAAAGATTTTATGTAACAGGAGGAAAAATACACCAGTAAGAAATTATGTTCAAATGCACAGTGGGCAGTAACTGCTGAAAGCAAATTGTATGAAGCAGATGCAGACTGGACACAAACTAGAACTGTGATAGGTGATTTTTTGAGAAATCCTTGTGCTGTTTTTTTATCCAGTTGGAAACTGTGATGGGGTTGGAGCTTCATGTGGCTGCATGAACCCAAAACCCACCTGAAGATACCCAACATTGCTTACATAAATTACTGAACATGCTGCTGCAGTATTTGAAAAGCCACAAATCTTGTCAATCAAATGAGGTTCTAAAGAGTTTACAGACTGTCACTTTGGCTCTTCATTGTGTCAAGACAGAAACATTCCTTGGACACATTTAGAAAGTTGCCTCACCAATCATCCAGGGTGTCATCAATTACTTTGTTCCCTTGCTCAATGACCTACTAATATTCTTTAAGCCATAGCTGCAGTTAGAAAGCAATTTCTCTGGAACTACCCTCTGCAATAAGCAAGGTGGGAAAAGCCTGCTGTTGGAAATAGCACTGCAGGAATCTGACTGCAGCACTGGAGCCTTGAATCTAGAGAGTGAAGAATTCTGTAGGAATATTAATACACCAGATTACATCATTAAGTTTTGAAAATGTGCTTTGGTCACTGAATAGCACAATTCTTGAGAGTTTTGTGTCCTCCAACCACATTCCAGTGATGTACTTCAGGATTGGGTTTAATTTCAAGGTGTGGTATAATATTTCCCCTTGACAAAAATGGATAGAATATGCAAAAAAAGTCTTAAAATCATTCAAGATTTTTGCAATATGGTCGCTGCTCACCCACCTGGCTGTAAAATCTGTCTCATTGCTTTCCCCTTGTTTTCAGCCCTGGAGTCTGATTACATCCAATGGCACAAATTCAACGTCAGTGGTGCACCAGCTGCAAACACAGCAACACAGATTTCTTCATGCCCAATTGGTTCAGGTATCTGTACAATCTATAAGGGAAGGTCAGGGAAGGGTGGGTTGCTGGCTGATCAAGAAAAACTGTTGTCAGAGGAAAAGGCTGTGGTCAGCTCTTCCCTCTCACACTGTGGTTCCAGCACCTTTGGTTTTTCAGGCCTCTCCCTCATCTTCAGAAGTGCCATGCCCCTGCCTGGTGACTGTAATGCCTCCTGGCATGGAGAAACCTTTCCTGTAAGAAACTTTTGGAAATATATTATTATATTGTCTCGTTTCCATATAGCATTCTGTGAGTTTAGAAGAAGGTAGAAGAGAACACTCTACTCAAGCTTAGATCTGGCCTGAGAAAGTTTGCTGTTGTGCATGAAGAAATAGCCACACACTTGAACTAAAATCTTCTAAATATTATCATATTCCAGCCTAAAGAGGTGCCCATGCTCCCTTTGTCTTCTTCCAAAGGAGAAGAAATGTCAATATTGCTACTGCAACATCTACACCAAGAGTTTGCAACCAGTTTCTGAATCAGTTGCCTTTGTCTGGCAGGTATCTGGAACACTAAATTTAAGGTTTATATTCTCCTGACTGCTCTGTTCACTTGCACCCACAGATTCCTGCACTGGCTCATTCCTAGCCTGCTGCATTCAGAATACAGAAACCCAGAATCCTCTGTGTTTTCCCTCTTCTTATTCCAAGAGGAGAAAAAATTGTTGTCCATAGTTCAGGTCCCATTTGTAAGCACAAAAAACTCCTAGGAACTTTCTGATTTTTTCATCCATACTATGTACTTATGTGCACAGTCTTACACCTACAAAATACCATGGAATGCCTTTCAATTGAAGAGAAAATATTTAAATTTTCTATCTGTTGTTTCTTTTTTATGTTAGCATCTATGAATTTGGGTAGTCTTAAGCCTCTTACTGAACAGCAGTTCAGCAGACATTAGCCCTGTTTTCCTGGGATCAGTTCAGTAGTGCCCAAAAGAGATATGAATTTTTAAAAGGATCCTTAAGACAGGGAAAAAATTTATTCTTCGACTGAAACATTAAAAGAGCTCAATATCGTTTTCTGCTCCTCATTAAACACTGGATACACTGTGTCCAAACAAAAGTGTNGGGTAGTCTTAAGCCTCTTACTGAACAGCAGTTCAGCAGTGCTTTCCTGGGATCAGTTCAGTAGTGCCCAAAAGAGATATGAATTTTTAAAAGGATCCTTAAGACAGGGAAAAAATTTATTCTTCGACTGAAACATTAAAAGAGCTCAATATCGTTTTCTGCTCCTCATTAAACACTGGATACACTGTGTCCAAACAAAAGTGTAAACAATTACAGTATGTGGTAAAAAAACTACATTCACTTGGTCCATTTTCTCTCATTCCCACGTTTGAAATGCCAAATTTAGCAAACAGGGATGACATTGGAAAACTTATTAGCAGCTGCATTTTCAAATAACATAATTTCTGGATATGAGGGAGAATAATCCAAATCAAGTTATTTTTTCTGCATATAAAGCAATACCAATTTTGAGCTGCCATGCAAAATTTCTTTAATTACCATAGCAGGCTCTATTTGTTTAACAATTATGGGCATATATTGAATATTTTTATTTTTGTGTCTTCATTCTCATTGAATAAACTGCATCTTCTTCAAGGTGTCAAGCCATCTTTGTTTGAAATTTTAGGTACAACCCATCACTACCTTTGAGTAAAAACAACACCAGATTTTCTAACACTTATCCTTCACTTCAGCCTTTGCTGTCACATGCTAAAGGTTCCATATAAATGCCAGACCTCTGTAAAAAAAAAATTACCTTGAGAGTTTCATTAAAGGTTTTGCATATGTTACAGTAAAACCTAAAAAAGGGGAGTTTTCCATTACCAGCTGTGTGGAGACTTTAAAATCCTCACCTGTTATGCCATTGCACTGTACATTTTTAGTCACATTATACCTAGAAATATCCTTTAATAATAGTTTAGTCATGTTTCAGCTGTCAGATTAATATCCTGGTGATTCCAGGAGATCCAAAACATATTCCCATGAACCCCTGTATGCTGCATTTAGGGGGAAGGGTATTGCCAGCTGACAATATAATGCTGGAAGTTGTCTTTACTCTGTTTTCCTGAACTTGTTCAAGTGAATTGCTTCATTATTCCTCAGTTTACTCAATAATCTACAGACTGAGGGAACCATGAGATCTCTAGAGCTTTTTTGGAGTTTCTGGTTCTTCCCTCCCTTTGCCCATGTAATTTTACAATTCTTTATGAAATACAGCAGGAATATAACATAAGCAAAAAGCATTCATGGTAAAAACAATAATATCTTACAAATTCTGGGTTACAGTATGCAGATGCAAACTGGTTTTTGTTTGTGGATGTTTGCTTGGGTTTTTGAGGGGGAGAAAAACACTGGAAGTCAGAAGAAGCATCTAACACAGGAAAAATATCTTGCAGCAAAAATAATCTTTCTTCATGCATACAGGAAAGTACTGCTGATTTTCACATTTCACTGCTTAGAAAGCAGGCAGAATTCTATATTTCTTTCTCAACATTCATAAATTATTAATTTTTACCTCAGTTACTTCAAATGCCTTCATTCTACTTAGCACATTTGGGATATTCAGGGCTATTCACAGATATAGGTAGAAGAGAGCATTGAAGGTCTAACACCATTTCAGCAACTTTTCAGTGGCTCCAGCTTCTCATTAAAAACTTGATCCTCTATCATTCTTGAGACTTCTGCTCCTTTCCAGTATATTCCTTCACAAAGAAACCTTGTATGTGACCTGAAGTGACTACTCTTATTTCCCATAAGTATTTCAAGTATTATCTTTTCAGTATTTTGTAAAAATATTTGTCTGTAATCTTTCACTTGCAGATCACTAACTTTACTGTCTCGTTTAAGATTTACCTGCCTGCATTTAACAACTCAAAGTTTTCTTTGCAAATCCTTCCAACAGCTTCAGAGCTCACATTATCTTGGGCACAATTCTGGATTTAAAAGTCAAACTTCCTCACAACTTCCCAGGACTTTCTCTCTGTTGGGGCCTCTTTACCCTGTAAATGAAATGTCAAATCAACGAAAGCATCTGAGGGTGGGTACATGAGGGTCAGGAGGGTGTGTGTGACCGTGACATCAACTGAGACAATAAAAGGGCTTCCAAGTTACTTAGAAGCTCTATTTTAAAGTTACATTTAAGGGGTCCACTAAACCAATTCAGTGGTCTTTAAATATACTTGACATCAAGAGACAGTCATCTGCTGACATACCCAAGCCAGAAATCTCTTTATCATTCTGTCTGGTAAGTATCCTCTACTTTTTCCCAACTTCTCTGGAAGATTTATTAGAATATTTTATCATTGATTCTTTACCCATTTTTGTGTTAGCTTCTTTCCAGACTATCTTAAAAAATAAGTGAATATTATTAAGATCAAACTGTTCTGTTATCTGAACTAAATTTGTGAAATGACAAAGTCAGAGACAGTGAACGAGAAATATCTTGAAGTGCATTCAAGTCCTGAATTTATAATCCTGGGTTAGATGGAGTGCCAGGACCTCATTGATACTGTCATGTAAGAGACCATGTTATAAATGCTTTTCTCACCTAGAGCAAAGCTGCAGAAACTATTGCAAAAAATGGCATTGTGGAGTTTTATGTCTCCTAGGTGTCAGTTACTCTGCATCAAATTCCTTAAGTGGTAAAAAAAAGATACCTTTTCTGCCTGCCAATACTGAAAATCCTGACAAGAAACTGATATTGGAACTGTGTTGTTTCTGCCTGTTGTAGCATCATCAGTAGTAAATATTTTCTAAATACATTCCAAATGGCAGTTTCTGTGGTGATGTAAAAATCAGAGGGGAATTCATACAGGAAATGCAGGATTATCCCTGCAAAAAATGAGGGGCTTAATTCTGATTTCTCTTCTCAAACTCAACAGGCACTGGCATAACTCAGTAGAGTTATACCTCTATGCAAAATTGTAGGGGAAAGTGTCAGCCTCTTCACTCTAAAGAATATGCAAAAGAAAGAGAGAAATAGAGAAAGTTTGATGGAATTTGAAAGTGAATTATGAATATGAAAGTTCTATGAAATTTTTCATTTGAATAGCTATACACAAGTATTTCACTGGACTTGGAGTCTACAAAGTCAAAATGACAATGGTAATGACAATAATAAAAATATTGAAAGAACAGGGTGGTTTTTGCTCAATTATGCGAGAGATAGGTATCAAGACAATGATGATGATGATGATGACAACGATGATGCAGAGCAGCTAAAGCTGACCAAAATTCATAGAGTTGCCCAGGAAGTAAAAATAAATTGCTCACAAAATAAGTATTAGAAAGAAATCCTTCATTTGCATTCTTTTCTCTAACCCATTTCACAAAAAAGAATTTTTCAAAAACCCTTGTCTGATGTTTTTCAAATTTTTTTTTCTAATTTAAATTTGTTTGGAATGAACAGAAATAATCTGAATTACAGACTTTATATGTATTCATTTCTACCTTTGTAGACAAAATGACTTCTATAATAAGAAACCTGGCCTGGGCTGCAACCATTTTATGTGCCATGTGCCTTTTTACAACCTCTGATGGAAGACCAATGGTGTAAGTACATTATCTCAGACTGGATGGCTTTTGCTGCTTCTGAGAACATGGTGGTTTGTCTGTGCATGTGTGTGTGAGTTCTGTCCCTGCTTTTGAACCCTTTGGCCAAGCTGGCCAAACTCTGTCCTCTTGAAACGACTATAGATCTCAGACACTCTGAGTTCTCACATGTGTTTTGAAAACAGGCAGCTGAGTAGAGAGGAAAAAAATGTATAAATCTTCTCTTATTATATTATTATATAATGGGATAAGCTCCATGTCTTGGGGGTCTGCACAGGTGACCATCTTTTGTACTGTGAGAATCTAGCTGTAACTCACACTTGGATACTAACATCCACCAGCTGAGACACAAATCCACAGGGTATCATGCTTCCTTAGCTTTAGTGATCACAGAAAACTACCACTGAATAAATGCCATCGTTTCATTGATTACTAACCTAATACTGTATAAGCCCTAAGCTTCTCTACAACAGCTGAACTAAATTATGGGACAACATTGTCATAAAACTGAACTACTTCCCACTTTTGATGCCTTCTCACTGATATATCGGTGACAAATAACAAATCATCTCCCTCTCTTCTCCAGATGTCATTCTATGCTTTACATAGAATGCTTCTACAGCTCTGTGTAGTGATTCTTTATGAAAGTTCCCAAACCTGGGCCTTTGAGCCAAATTCTGGAATCCAAAAGGGCCCGCATGGGCCTCTTTCTCTGCTTCCCTTTGCTGCAGGAAAAGGTCAGTGAGTGAGATGCAGCTGATGCATAACCTGGGCGAGCACCGACACACGGTGGAGAGGCAGGACTGGCTGCAGATGAAGCTGCAGGACGTGCACAGTGCCCTGGAGGACGCCCGCACCCAGAGGCCTCGGAGCAAGGACGACGTCGTGCTGGGCCGGAGGCTGCTCCCGGAGCACCCGCGGGCAGCGGCGCAGAAGAAATCCACGGATCTGGACAAGGCCTTCATGGAAGTCCTCTTGAAAACAAAGCCATAGTGAGAGCAGCCAGAGCGTTGTGTCTGTCCACATGAGCACATGTCTGTGTAGTATTGATCAAGTAGGGCATTTCATTCATTTTAGTTCCAGCTGCTGTAAGGATTAAAGGCTCTCTTCAAGGTTGTGGCCCAGCTGAGTGAGACATCTCACAGACAAATAATGAAATGTATTTACAGTCTACCCAGGCCCACTGCTGGGTACCTTCTGGCTGACTTATCTTATAAATTGCCAGCATAACAGGAAAAAGAAACCCAAATGAGTAAAATCATGTGAGGCCAGTTCTACAGCTCTTACAAGGGCAATATTTGTGTGTAATCACCAGGCCTGCTTGTACTGTTAGCCAGCAAGAAACAAATGCAGGGGAAGTTGTCTTCAGAATAGGGCCTAGGGTTAAACTTTTTTAATCTTTGTACTAATGGAAATACATAAATTAAATCCACATCTATTTTGAGAAGAAAGCCTAAAATCAGATGAACACTAACTACATAGCAAAAGCTGCATGGTAATAACTTAGGATTAAAGAGTGCAAACAGAAGAGAAATAGGATAGGAAGGCAAAGTTTAAGATTAAAGTACAAAGGGATAAAATAAAATAAATTCTGAAGAATTTTGCAAAATACAGAGATGAATGGAGGGTTTGATTACCTTCCCCTCCTCCAATAGATGAAACCCTCTAATTAACTGCAGAAACAGTGGGAGCAGAGATGGTAGCACATATGTGAGCATGGCCCTAACTATAGAACTGGGAAATGATTCTACACCAAACAATTACAACTAGAACAAAAATCTTGTGATATATACTTTTTGTCCCTCTTTTCTCTATAAACTGTCTCTGAACTTCTGTATGTTTTGCTAGGCCTCATGTGTAATTTTTTTGTGAGACCAGTGGCTCTCACGAATAAAATTACTCATTTCCATATGCAATTTCTCATAGAATTGGGATCTCAGTTTTCCAGACCTCCAGAATGAGAACCATTAATGTGCAGAAATCAGCCTGGGAGAGGAACCATTAGCTGGAATACATTCAAACTCTAAGCAAGACTCAGAAAGAATTGTGTAGGGAAAAATCAATTATGGCGATGATTTTAAAAAGCAGCAAATACAAAATTACTTGGCACGGTCTATGCATATATGTGCTCAGGAGCCTCAGTCATTTCTGATGAATAAAAAGGTTTTCCCAGCAAGAATACTAGTGGGTGCCTGCAAATTTGCCACTGGCAGACCTCAAATCCAAATAAATTGCAGCTCTAAGCCCAAGTGGCTGCACGGATGTTCCCACACTGGCTCTTATTTGTTTGATGTCTGGCACACCTTGGGGAGCCTCATAAACCCCTCCTAACTCCCTAGAAATAAAAATGCATCCTGCTGAGGGCTAGAGATGTAACTAGAGAGCTGTAGCCCATCCCCTTGGCCATGTAGCAATGCAAAGGCCCTAATGCTGGGAGCAGATGGCACAAGGGTTCTGTGCCACCTGTCTGGTTGTAGGATGGAGGCCTTAAGGTGCACTTTCTATTTATTCTTTAATCAGGCATCTGTGCTAACTTCAAGAAATAAAATTGCATTTTTGTACCTATGTCTTACTTGTATATTACCAAATAAAGTGGACCAAAAGCTCTTGGACATTATTTTAAAGCATAAGAACTGACTGGCCTGTGACTGTTTGGATATAATTTAGCATTTGGGGTAAGACTATTAGGCTGTTTAATTTTATGACAGCAAAATAAGAACAAAAGTAATGATGAGAGTAATTTTTATTTTTCCTTTCATTCTTCCTGCATACAA
Source organism: Polioptila caerulea (assembly GCA_013397295.1). Classification (NCBI taxonomy): domain Eukaryota; kingdom Metazoa; phylum Chordata; class Aves; order Passeriformes; family Certhiidae; genus Polioptila; species Polioptila caerulea. The sequence continues at coordinate 27,556 of VYXF01007134.1, forward strand.
AATCATAGCACTGGTTAAACAAAAGGTGTTTACCGAGCACAAATCTATTTTTGTCCCCTTACAATAATGCCCCATGCAAAAACTGTATAATCCTCAAGTGCCAAAATCATAATCTGTTTCATTTTGATCTAAACAAAAAAATTCTGTTCTCCAAATAACAATTCCTCCTAATCTTCAGCTATCTGATAGATGAATTATGATTACAGAAATATTTAAAATTCCTGTACACTTACAGTAGGACTTTTCAGGACTAAAGACAGCACAGTGGCAGATTAATTAGTGCTAGGTAATGCCCATAAAAAATAAGATGTAATATTAATATAATTACTTACTAATCATCTAGAAGGTAGATTTGTTATGGCTCTTCAGCTTAAACCTCTGATCAGAGTAGCAGCAGTTAAAACAGCAAAAGGTTCAGCGTGGGGCAGAGGATGTTATCAAAAACATTATAATACCAGAAAATGCAAAGATTCATTTTCATCTGGACAAATGTGCAATTTTGGTCATCTCTCTTTCATAGATTGAGGGGACCAGGAAGAGGATGGTGAGAAATTATAGGGCCACTGAAATGTTTATATATGATAATAAATTTCATCGTGATAAACTGTAACAACAGCAGCCAGAAAAGAGACAAAAGAGGCAAGATAAAGGTATATCAAACAACCAGTCCAGATGTGGCCTCACTAGGCTAGAGGAAAGGGGAAGGATCACCTCGCTTTATAATCTGACAAAGGGCTTTTGTTTGCCAGGGCCTGTGTCCTCAAAGGCTTACCCTGTGCAGATGCATATTGACTGTACACACCTGTTTTTTATAGAATTCTCAGTGAAAATCAATCATGTCTCTCACTGGTGAATCATTGAAAAAAAAAAAAGCACCAGTATCAGTGTTGCTCCTCAGGGGAAGCTAAACAGCAGCACATGGAAAAAAAGAAACTCCGACAAGCTCGTGAAAATTTAGGAAAGCCAAAATCACAAGAAGTCAATAGGAAACAAGAAAGATTGTGAGAGCTGTAGGTAAAACCTCCTGCTGGCTATTTGATTTGGCTTTCTAAGATGCTCCTGACCTCACCTGCTGTAAATGCTCGTGTTCAGAATTGCTCAGCTCACCACCGGACCTGTGGCATCTGACTCCTCGCCTTGTTTGCACATTCTGACGGCTTTCGTGCCAGCTGCTTGCCCCTCATTGTTCTGCTGCTGGCTTTCCAGAACTGCGTGGTCTGTCTCTCTGGCCATTGTAAAATGGTGGAAAAGAGAATTCACTTAACAGATTCATGTTTTGCTGCCTGCTGTAGCAAAGCTGCCATCCTTTATGGGGCATTTGGATATAGCAAAGGCACAAGTCCTCGCTGTCTTGCCCCCTCTTCCCCACCTGTCCCCAATGTGCATAAAGAGTTCTAAAGTCCTGTCACCTGGTATGGAAGGCAGACCTTGGTAGTATTTAATAATGATGCATCAAATAATATTTTAGAAAAAAAGACATGATTTCTTTGGATCTGAATCTATCTGGGGCTCACTATTGGGTTATTCTCCCTCCTTTGTCCCATGAGGAGTGGGAAGGGTTCACTGCCACCTGTGACACTTCAGTACACCAAGGGTGGCTAAACTGAGGAACAGGATAGTTCTGCTGGGATATTATGGAATGACAGCCGTGTCTACTAACTGTATTCCTAAACAGACTGCAGATTACACAGACTCTGTATTTCCTATAGGGATGTACAAACATAGAGTTGTAATTTAAATCAGGAATCAGTTTTGAGACGAAGGTTGAGATCTCAGAGACGTCAGCTCACCTAGACATAGACTGTATTATATGGCAGCTGGCCCGCTGTCATCCCCTCAGTGCTGCTCTTCAGGGGAGATCCCGGCTTTTCAGGGAGAGCTCGGCTCCACAGGGGGAGCCCGGCTCTACAAGGGGGATCCCGATTCCACGGGGGGATCCCGGCTCAAAAAGGGAGATCCCGANAGAGCCCGGCTCTACAAAGGACATCCCGATTCCATAGGGGGAACCCGGCTCTACAAGGGGGATCCCGATTCCACAGGGAGAGCTCGGCTCTACAAGAGAGATCCCGATTCCACAGGGGGAGCTCGGCTCTACAAGGGAGATCCCGATTCCGCAGGGGGAGCCCGGCTCTACAAGGCACATCCCGATTCCACAGGGAGAGCTCGGCTCTACAAGAGAGATCCCGATTCCACAGGGGGAGCTCGGCTCTACAAGGGAGATCCCGATTCCGCAGGGGGAGCCCGGCTCTACAAGGCACATCCCGATTCCACAGGGAGAGCTCGGCTCTACAAGAGAGATCCCGATTCCACAGGGGGAGCTCGGCTCTACAAGGGAGATCCCGATTCCGCAGGGGGAGCCCGGCTCTACAAGGCACATCCCGATTCCACAGGGAGAGCTCGGCTCTACAAGAGAGATCCCGATTCCACAGGGGGAGCTCGGCTCTACAAGGGAGATCCCGATTCCGCAGGGGGAGCCCGGCTCTACAAGGCACATCCCGATTCCACAGGGAGAGCTCGGCTCTACAAGAGAGATCCCGATTCCACAGGGGGAGCTCGGCTCTACAAGGGAGATCCCGATTCCGCAGGGGGAGCCCGGCTCTACAAGGCACATCCCGATTCCACAGGGAGAGCTCGGCTCTACAAGAGAGATCCCGATTCCACAGGGGGAGCTCGGCTCTACAAGGGAGATCCCGATTCCGCAGGGGGAGCCCGGCTCTACAAGGCACATCCCGATTCCACAGGGAGAGCTCGGCTCTACAAGAGAGATCCCGATTCCACAGGGGGAGCTCGGCTCTACAAGGGAGATCCCGATTCCGCAGGGGGAGCCCGGCTCTACAAGGCACATCCCGATTCCACAGGGAGAGCTCGGCTCTACAAGAGAGATCCCGATTCCACAGGGGGAGCTCGGCTCTACAAGGGAGATCCCGGCTCTCCAAGGCACATCCCGGCTCGCCCGCCCCGCCGTTCCCCATGGCCGTCGGGCGGCGCTCGCTCTCCAGCACCGCCTCGGCCCCTCAGCCCGGCCGCCCCGACTCTGGGCGGAGGCCGCGCGGGGGTTTTATCTTGTTTCTACGTGACTTGTTGCGGTGTCAGTTTTGCTAGTTCACTTCATTCGCCGTGTTTTTAATTTATTTTATTTTATTTCCGGCGGGTTTTTATTCACAGCCTGCAGGTTTTTTTTCCCCCCCCCCCTCCTCCCTCACGGAGCCCCCGGCCGCTCCCTGGCAACGGCGTCCCGCGCGCGCCCCGCCCCGCCGCGCGAGTCTCGCGAGATGCGGGCGCTGCCACCGCCTCCTCCGCTGCGCGGGGGCGGCTCTCGCGAGAGCTGGCGGCGGTGCCGGGCCTGGCGGAGCGGCGGCGGGAGGCGGCCGCGCCGAGCCGGTGAGTGCGGGCGGCCGGGGGCGGCTCGCGGGCCTTGGGCTCCCTTCAGCCCGGCATCCCGGGGCCAGGCCCCTGCCGCAGAGCCTCGAGGATCGCAAGGGATCCCCGGAGATCCCCCAGTCCGAGCGGCGCGCGGCGGCAGGGTCCCGCGGAGCAGGTGGCACCGGAGCGCGTCCAGGTGGGTTGGGATTGTCTCCTGAGGGGGAGGCTCCGGGAGCTCCCCGGCTGCTGCCGAATCCTCCCCCGCAAAGCCCCGCAGCCAGGTCTGCCCGCGCCTGCCGCCGTGCCTCGGCAGCTCTGTGTCACGGGCAGGCTGGCCACGGCTTCGATTGCTGGTTTTCATCTTGTATTGTTCATTGGTAGCACCTGCAGTGCCTGGCAGGCCTGTACAGAGACAGTGGTGTTGCTCAGGACTGCCTGACAGCCGTCGTGTCGTTTACCCACTCAAACGATTTCATAATGAGTTCAGCATTGTTATGATTTTTTTTTTTTCTATGTAACCGTATTTTATTTGCAGAAAATATCAGGTGTTTATATGATAAGTCTGTCATAGTACAATTGCTTATTGCAGTTGCCTGTCATTTTTTTTCCTTTACGTTCACTTTTGTCTGTAGCTACTGTGTCTGCATCTTTTTCCTCTCTATCTCTGGTCCCACCCAATATGTCACTTTAGAACCCTTTTCTTTCAGAATTTGGATCGAGCTCCTTCATAGACCTCTCCCAGGTTTGTTCCTGTCACTTGTCTGGCTTCTTTGTCCAAAGGAGTGGTTGAGCATTGTGTCTTTCTGTTCTTTATTGTTGGCTGCCTCTTAAAAATTCAAATACGTGCTTAAAATCTGGCTTCTCAGTAGCCTCTTGACTGTTGACACTGTTCTCCTTACTTCTGTTTGCCTACATTCTTCACGAATCACTTCAGTGATTAATTTAAAGAGTACTTATCTCTGTTGTTGCTACTTGGGCCTTTCTCTGGAAAATGCTCTCTTTCCCTTCTAGATGTGCCAGAGAAACCATTCAAATTAGCAACCTTACACTCTTCAGAGTTCATAACCTGGTGGTGCACCCTTGTTATCTTTTTTTCTGAGCTAAAACATGTGTGTCTGCAAAATCTGGTGTCAGATACCTGGAGTGTCTATAGGTTGAACTATACACTACAGTCAAAAGGAGCTGGATGATTTTTATTTTTCTTTTCTTTTTTATCCATTGCCCTGTAGTTAAGGAATACTGTTACACTGTGTTTGGCAGGTCTGTCTGTGTGTCTTGGACTGAGTCTCTTGCAAGATGTGACAGAGATTTTATTTTCTTTTCCTACGAATTGCCAAAAGCTTTTGAGTATTACCCCTGCATTTGTACCATCTCTGTCTCCAAACTTCATCATGCATCCTGCCTGTGCTCGTTGTTGCCCTCTGTGCAGATGGTGCTGTTTGAGGCTGCTCTGGGAAGGGTTTTCAGCACATTTGTGTTGGTGTGGTCATGCCAGGGAACCTGGGGATTAAGAAAAACAACAAGCTAAAGCATATCCCACACTGAATTCCTTCTTGAAGCCCACTTTTCCTTTTAGGCACAATTGCATTTGAAAATGGTGAACAGCTGATGTGTGGATGACATTGTGTGTTAAATTAGTAACAGATGTCATCACTGTTGGGTTTTCTGTCACTTGGTTGTAAACTGTGTGTTTTTGCAGCTTGTGTGCTTCAGGCTGGGGCTGCCTTGTCCTGTATTCATACACCACACTCAGAACCTCATTCTGTGCCAGTTCCTTTCAGCACACCTTTCCTTTAGCAACGTTGCTTAAATCTTGGCCAGCTGCTGTTGCTTATCAATGCAAGTATGTATCTCTTTAAAATATGTTCAAAAGCTAATTTTAGACTCCATTTCAGGTGTGAAAAACTGTGTGTGAATTTTCTTGCTCACTGAGATGTGTTGTCACTGCTGGGTACAGACCTTGCTTGTTCCTTCAGGAAATGTGGTTGCTGCTTGGGCACCCTTCATCTCATCCCTGGTGCCTGCCTGCTCTCTGTGTGCTGGAGGGCCACTGGGCTGGGAGTGGCAAGGAGTTTGGTCCTTTTTCCTGCACTGAGAGCCACGATTCTGCTTTTGGAGGGAGGAGTTGCTCCATTCCCTTGGCTTTTTACAGGTTGAGCTGGGCAGGTTTCACACAATGAGCCCTTTTACAGAGGGGGAGCTGGGAGTCATCTGCCCCTTGCTTTTTTAGCCTTCCAATGTCAAACAGCTGTTTTATCATTGTGTTCCCTTCAGGAATTACAAAGTTAAAGCTTGCAGGGTAGTCACTAGATAGCTGCTGTTTATGCTGCTGTAGATAGAAATACCATCAGCTTCCTGTCAAAAACTGCTCAGTTTTTTTTTCCCTTGTTTTTCCTCACTTGCTCATTAAGAGGAGCTTCAATCCTGACCTGCTATGTTAATCTTGAGCCTGTATTTCAAAGGATGTCTCTGAGCTGTACTTTAATCAGTGTCAGTTTGATAATATTTCAGTGATGATAATTTACAAAGCTGTTTTATGTGGCTGAATTGTGACTGATGTCTGCACTAGTTTGCAAGAAACTCACTTGACAGGTGTGGATTTCCATGGTATGTGGTGTTTGCATTATGAGCATGTGTCCTTTGAACTGTATTTCTTAATTAGGATGTAATGTCACCGTGCTTGCATTCCCAGTAAATCAGACTTGGAAGTTCCTTTCTGTTGTTGCTGCTTTTGTGCTTTGATGACTAGAGGCAGTGAACAGCAGACTGTCACCCCTTACAGAAAGTCTAAATGTTTCATCTGGGTCTTGGAGTTTCTTTGTCACAACTAATGCCAGGTTTTGTCCTTGCTGGCAACTTGTGTGTTAGAGCTTCCTGATTATCCTGGTTCACCTTTCCTGCACTGAGGGAGCAGTTTAGAGCAGAGGAACTTCTGAAACCTACTTTCCTACTTTTGGAAATGCTTCTGACCAAAGCTTAGAGCTGAGTAGATGCCTGAAGAATTACATGTCAGTTATTTGAATGTTGTCCTCAGTACTGACAGCAAGAGCCATCAGATCTTTGTCCTACCTGATGAACTGGTGGCCAGAAGACATCTTGTCCCTCTGCCTCAAAATTGCAGGGTATTGTAACCATCTTTTATAGTAAGACTCCAGATTTTTGCATGCTACAGGTATTCTCAGCAATTACAGTGTGACTGTCTGGCTGGAAATGCATTGATGTTGGTTTTGATGAGCTTTACTTCTTCCCTGAAAGATGTCCAGAGAGCATTTTCTACCCCTTGCTGGTCTGCAGGGCCTTGAAAAATGCAAGTCCTGCATCTCACCAAACTGCATGTCCACTTCTGTCCAGCACCTGATCTTGCTTGATCTACTCAACAACTTTTGTGCATTCTATTTTGTCATGGCACAGAACTGAAAATGCTTTAAGTATTATTTAAAATAATCTGTTCAACATCTGTCACAAATTGGTGTGTGATACATCCTTTCATGAGCTCTTTAAGTAGTGCTGTAAACACATTAATTACTGCATTTTGAAATGTCTGGGCTGGCTCTACCCCATTGGCTTTTAACTTCTCAAACTCACTGGTTCTTTACAATTCCCTTGGATTTCAGTAGCCTGCAACTTTCATAAATTAGTGATGATTCTGGCTTCAAGTTGATGTTAGCAAATATGAAGGGGTCTAGCTGTCTGTGCTGAAGCTTTGAAGATTAAAGTCTGCTTCCTGATTTCCTGTTATCCCCTGTGACAGTTCTCTGGAGTATTTGCTTTCTGCAGAAGGGTATGAAAGAATTCTTTACACCTGGAGAATTGCTAATTAGCAAATTAGGATGTCAACCACTTTGGCCAATATACCAGTGTTGTGTGATCTGCTGGGGTTGTTTGGATTTGATTCTTTATTTCATGTGCTCCCAGTGCCTGAACCTTCACCAGCATTTCAGATGTGGTTCTTTGTTTTCATGGAAGGCTTACAATAGTATTTGGGGCCAGGTACTCTTGCAGGGATGTTTTTTGGGTTTTTTTTCTTTTACACAAGGTCAGAATGTTCCTCAAAACATGCTTTGTTTATTGCCTGCAGCATGAATCCATGCAAACCCCTGCCACCACCAAAAAAACTCAAAAACAAACCACAGCTGCAACATTCTTTTCTGCTGCAGGAAAAAGTAGGTTTGCAGAAGTGTTTAAAAATTAATCAGGATGACTGGTTAGTTACTTCACAGAGTAAAATTGAAAAAAACTATTTTCAACAGAGCAAAACAAAAGAATTCTTTATTTATAGTCTTAAAGGGTTTGTTAAAACTTAAAATTGAGAAGTACATTTGTTTATAATCTGCACAAAAGCGCTGTCAGCAGTGGTCAAGGAGAAAAAATTGGCTGCATTACAGTAAATTGTCTTTTAGAGAAGTGTTAATTGTTGAGATCCTGTGGAGTGGAGGTTGGAGGGAAGACTGTTCATAGTGTGACATGCTTGGAGCTAAACAAGAAATTTCCCAGGATGTAGCTTTGGACACTTGGGCTTGTTTCCCTTCTTTTCAGAGCTGTGCCCTGGTTCTGAGCTGGGTGCCAGCCTGGCACTTCACCAGTGGCACTGCTGGGGTTCCCTGTGTGCTGTGGGCTGGGAGAAGGCTTGTCTGGTGTTCATGGGAAGCTGTTCCATTTGTTTGTTTCTGTCCTTCTGGGGCATCAGTTGTTTGTAAGGAGCTGCAGAGCAAAGCACATGGAGGAGCTGATTCTACTCTGAACAGGCTTTTTCCTTGAAGTGTGTGTGGACCTGCATCTTCCTGCTGAATTTTCAGTATAAGAAAGGTGGGGAGAAGGCAGAATGTGAGACAGTTTAGGGAGGGGCTTTAAATTGGCTTTTCAGCTGCAGTTCTCATAAAAACAACTGCTTTTGCACATCTTTGGAGTACAAATGCTAAATTCAAATATTGGCCTTAATGCAAGGAATCAGAACTGAATGCTGGGTGCCTCTTTGTCCTAAGGCACCTGCTTTGGTGTGTACCTGAGAGGGTGAGGTGTCTATAAAGCTCTTAGGTGGTTCTAAAGGGGACAGAGTGTTTGTGGAAAGAAACAAATGCTTGTAAAGAAACGTGTGGTGCTCGGTGAGCCCTGAGCTGCTGGGGTGCTTTGGCAGGGCCGGGAGTGGAAGCAGGGCCTGGAGTGGGAGCAGGGCCTGGAGTGGGAGCAGGGCCTGGAGTGGGAGCAGGGCCGGGAGTGGAAGCAGGGCCCAGCAGAGCTGGGAGCTGGGTGATGGCACGGTGGGAGCTGTGGTGTCCCAGGGACATGGCTGTTCCCAGCTCCCTGTTCCCCACACTGTTGTTCCAGGGGCAAGGCTCTCTGTGTACCTGGCTGGGGAGGCCATCTAATGAGCACAGTTTATTGCAACTCAGGATACAAAGTGTCTTTATTCTTGTATTGCTTGTGTGCACAGTGTTGCACCTGTGCTGGGAACGACTGCTGCTGCATTTAGAAACCAGCTTTCCTTCCCCTTGTCTCCTTAATAATGCTTTTTCTGTTCTGACACAGGTTGTGTGTTTCTCCTTGTTTCTCCTGATAAATGTGTGTAGATCCTACAACCTTCTCTGTGTAATATCCTCACACACTGACTGTGCTTTGCTAACCTGACTTTCCAGGTAATACACAATGAAATGCTTCTCAGGGTGCTTTAAAAAAGAAAACAAAAATTATGAGAAAGTTGAGTATTTGGTGTAATTTGAAATAAAATGCTTTTTCCTTTTCTTGACTCTGTATGGACACCTGACGATAGGAGTCTTCCAATCCAAGAAGGAATATATTAATTGTAGAAACTGTAACAGGAAAAAGACCCAACCCTGTGGTGAGACTGTGTACTTTGTATTAAACCTGTTGGCTTGGGTAAAACAGAACGTGAAGGCAAAACTTGGATGCAAGCAACATTTTTAAGAAGCTTGTTCTCTTCTTTGCCTGTAATAAAAACTTTTGGGTCTAAATTTAGCTAGGAGAATCTAAATTTGCCAGGAGAGCTATTCCATTTTCCATGACTTAAAGGGCAGTTTATTTGAGAAGTAACTTTGTTTTAAAGAGGTCTCAATTGCTTTGGGACTCACTTCCACATAGGATAAATTTCATTGACTGTAACACAGGTCTAGTAAGAGTGGGGTGAGGTAGGGACACAATGTTTCTACAATATGTAGCTTAAAATTGTAAAGAAACATAGTAGACTTCCCATTACTTGGAAGGTTTATCTACCCATAATTCATAATTTTTTTCCTGGTGTTACACAGTCATCAGCTGCTCACTTGTGGCTGCTTTATCATTTCTGTAACCTGGTCGTTCTGAATTATCCAACTCTGTTGCCACAAGTGTCACTCAGAGGTCTGGCTGAACAGCAGCCTTTGGAGCTTGGCTGTCTCTGCTGACAGTCACAGGGTGCTGTGATCTGTGAGAGAATTCCAAAGGGAGTTCAACATAACATCAGAGTCCACTTAAGGACAGGTAGTAATGATATGTATTTGTATTCAGTTTTTGTGACTTCTGTGCAAAAGTCAGTGAAACTGGGCCACATGGAGTGTTTCTAAGGATTGCTCTTGATTCCATTTTGGAGTGAGCACTCAGATATAAATGCTAACTCTGTTTTCCTCTTGGCCAACCATTCAAGTAATAAAACTATTGGTCTCTGTTCTGCACTTGGAATCCTCCTTTGAATTAACTTTATGCATTTGAAAGAAAATCATGATATGTTTGTTTTGTGTTTTATAACCAGTGACTTTTCTGTTTGGACACAGTGAATTTAATTGTTGCAAAATTGAAGTTACCTGACAGCTTTTATAGAACTCTATTTCTTATAACAAAATACTATTTTTAGTGCAGGTATCAGCAAAATGTGCAAAATATTATTGTCATGCAATTTCTGCTTCAGTGTCTCCTAATTTTCTATAATCTGCATTTAAAAAATCAAAACCTAACAACACTAAATTCTGCATGTCTGACTTTTTTTTTTTCCTGTGTGGCATTACTTAAAGGTAAACACTGCTCTCTTAATGTAGGTTGTGAGTGCTGCATGTGTGCTTTTCAGAGCAGTAGTGTGAGGAAGCTGGCAGTGGAATGGCAGGACGGCCTCATCCTTATGACAGTAACTCCAGTGATCCAGAGAATTGGGATCGGAAATTGCATAATAGACCTCGTAAACTTTGTAAACATTCCAGGTAGGTGCTGTGTCCCATCTGTTGCATCTCAAAAACTCCCCTGAAAGTCTATCCTAAAGGCTACTGTATCTGGTTGTGGCAAGTCCTGTCAGAAACGTTGTAATTCTTACAAGGAACGCTTCTTAATTATTTTCAAAGGTGGTTTCTGACCTCATTTGTCAGCTTCCCTAATCTGTGCTGAGATTTGTTTTGCCATGGGTTGCATTGTAGTCCTTAAAAAAAAACCAAAAAACAAAAAAAACCCAACAAAAAAACCCTAAATGCCTTGTGTGCATACACTGGTTGAGTGATTAAATGTATGAATTTTTTGGGGGTGCTTGCTGGGAGTTACATCCCTAAAATATGTGCAACTTGTCCATGGTGAGAACTAATGGTTGCTTGCATGCCAGTATCACTCTCTGTTGCACTTTCTTTATTAAGCTGTGTGTCATATCTTGCTTTTGCGTGCATCCCTCACAGTAAGAACTTTTTTTTTAAATGCTTGTTGGTTTGACAAAATGATGAAATTAATTAGTGTTTTTCCAGTGATCAAAAATGAGCTAAGCAAAGCAGTTAGTCACCTTGCAAATATATGAGAAGAAACATATTGCTGGAAAGATACTGAAGCATCCAAATAAGTGTGTATCTTTCAAGTGCTTTGCCCTTTTAGAAGTGCTAAATATAACTGAAACATCTCTGTTAACAAGCTAAAATTGTTAGTTGTTCAAGCTTTCCTACTGGCAGGATGATAGGAAAAGAGCTAAAGGAGCATATTCAATTCCAGCAACCCATTTCACATTTTAGTTGTATAGATGCAGATAAACTGGACTCAAGTGTGGTCCAAAGTGTTCTGTAGGCCATTAATTCTGTGGGTTATTTTCCTGCCATTAATTCTTGAGTGATTGTGAGAAATCCAAGAGGGCAGGACAAAAGAATGCAGCAGTAATTAAGAGGCTGACGGGGAGACCCATGTAATTAGAGGGCTGTGCTGTGAATAATGGAGTGGTTAACGCAGGCCCAAGGAGAGTGGCTGGTGCTGCTGGTCAGGGTGGGTTTGTGGGTGCAGCTTTGAACAGCTGATGCCTTTATTCACATGCTGGTGCCTGGGGGGCAGCTGATGCTGCTCCGTTTTTGGGATTTCCGTGTGGCACCGTCTCGGCAGTGACCATTGTGGGTAGGACAGGGCTTTGTGTGGGAGTGAGGGCTGGGCGGTGTCCCCCGACGGTTCCCTGCTGAGCCCAGACCAGGTGGGTCCGGGGCTGGGATCTGGAATAAAACCTAAAACTGGGACGGGACAGATGAGCCCCGTGATGGGGCTCTTAGGAACTGGCAAGGGCTCGTTAGCAGCTGCGGTCTGAGAGGTCTGACACGTGCAAATAGCCGGGGGCTCTCCAGGGTTTAACAGCAGGGAGCCGAGGGCAGGGGCCTGGTTTGTGTCCTGCCAAGGACGCTGGGTGTTTGTCACCTGCCAAGGACATGGCAGTGCCCCAGCAGGGAGGGTGAGCGGGTTACACAAGTCTCCAGCAACATCATGTGGTCAAAAGCGCTCTGGGGTGGGCAGTGGAGTTACTGCAAGTTTGGTGCCAGCAGTTCGGAATTGTCTCTAATCAACAGTTTCCCTGAAGGTACAGAAGCTACTGAGTATCTTTGGAGACAGGGAAAAGCCAAAGGTTAAAGAATGACTTCTTGATCAGTCACAGAAATTATGGGGATGAGCTGTAGTCAGAGGGCAAGTTTGAAATAAAATAGCTGGAAGCTGCAGCTGGGTAAATCCAGCCCAGAGGAACAGGACACATGTCTGACCATGTGTGGTCTGGGGTGGATTATCTATTTTGGGGAAATGTTTCAGGAAAAAGCTGTGCAGCTTTCTGCAAAGATTATTTGATGCACATTGGAAGTAAACTCAAAGACGTCCATGGCCTGTACTTTTCAGAAAAGCTTCTGTTGATCATTTCATGCAATCTGAATTCAAGGGTCATACATCAAAAGGTAGGAAATCTCTGCCTCAAAGATAATTGCAGCTATTGGACATATTTCAGGCAAAACACCATTTGTTCCCAATGCTGAACAGCATTTCTATGGAAACTTAACATGTATTCTAGAGGTATAGTGCTCAAGCTAACATCTGATCATTTTAATTTTTCCCCCAAATAAAGTGTTTTTAGAAATCTTTGAGAATGAGAATCTAAATAATAACTTGCCATTGTAATAGAATCTGGGATAAATAAGGATAAGTATTTTGTTACCTTATTCCTTTGAGAAACTTGATTACTTCAGAGAATCAAATTATTGGAAAATAGTGTATTTTATTCAAAAGCCTGAACAAAATAATTGGATTTTGTGTGGCTGAATATAGACAAATTACTATAGTTTCTGACTTAATTGATACTTTTTCTTCCAGACAAATGAAAGTCTATGTGAAAAATACAGTGTGAGGGGAAAAATGCATTTAGAAGCACAAGTTCTAACAGTATAACTAGAAGTGTTATGTTAAAAGGTTTGAGTGCTCCAGTCTTGTTCATCTTACTCAGAATACACCTTGTTATCATCAAGAAGAGAATACTTCTGGTGTGGCAAACATAATGGTGAAATAAGAGCTTTGTAATAAATAATCTCAACAAGGGAGTAGTCTAGGAGATAGATGCTTAGCTTGTCACTTCTTGGTGCTTTGGAGTGTTTAATCCTCCAGCCTTAACATTCTTAAAATAGCTTAGATAATTTTCTTGACTCACAGAAAACATAATCTGGGGCTGTGAGCAGAGCTGTGTGTAGGGCTTGAGTGGCAGCAAGGAAAGCCCTGGGTCTGTTTGGGGCTGAGGACATGGGACAGAACTCTCCAAAAGGAAAGGGACTGAAGCCTTGTACAGGTCAGCATTATATCCCATTCTTTCTAGGTTGGTGAGTGTCCAGTTTTATAAACCTGCCAAGTTGTACTGTTATTTTCTCTCCTCCTGTTTCTTACTTGGTCTGAGATGGGCAATGGAATGGAAAACTCAGAAGGGAGAGATGTGGAAAAAAAGGACTAAAAATATAATGCATATGATCTCTGGTGTAAATCTGCAGAGCCTGACAGGATGAATTTATATAGTGTTAGAGATGACTAAATAATCATACAAACAGTCTTGTTTGTCTAAGCTATTACAGAAATTGCTTGCAGATGCTTTTTATTTAAGTACCTGAATTAGATTGTAGAAAATTTTCAGGAACTGTATGTTGAATTAACAGTGGTGAACATTTAAATAAATGGTCTCTGAATTCATATTTTCATTATTAGATGTTGCTGTTCTGTATTTTTTATTCAATTTTTCATCAGTTATTAGTTTCCCGTATAGGTTTTCTCTATAGTGTCAGAGTTTTTGTTGTTGGAAGACTTTAATTCCAATTCTCTTGCACTGAGTGCTTTTTCTAGAGTTAGGGTGAAAAACCTTGGGCTTCAATTTGCCTCTTCCTTAAGATATGTCCTGGATTTAATTTTCTAAATCTGCTTCTGCTTTAGTCCCTTTTGACAGTTTCATATTTGTTCATTCTGTTTAGATATTATTAGATCTAAAGTCTTGCCTGCACTTCTGCATTTATGAACAAAATGTGACTCTGCTTTGATTCTGTTGCTATGACTCTTGGATCTTTGAAAATCCTCAATTGCTTTTTAAACCTTGTCCATAGATGACAAGTGCCAATGCTAAATGCTGGGATTTTTTTCCCCCCAATATTATTTTTGCCTGCTGGGAGGATACATTCATGGGCTGTGAATGGAAGTGCCACGTGTCTCAGCATTTTGTAAAGTACATGAAGCATCCCCAGAAGAGCCCCTTTCTCATCTGTGGAAGGATATCAGAATGTGTAATCTGTTTTCCACTGTGGGACAGATTTTATTTCTCTTCCTGTGATTTCTGCAGTTGAACATTTTGCAGCATGGGGCAGGCCTGCACAAGGTATTGTGTGAAAATCATGAGGTGATTTGCCATGGGCCCAGGTCATCCTGTGCCTCAGCTGCTTTCTGTTCACTGCAAACATGTCTGCTCCTAATTGCAGCCTGGCACTGGCAGATCAAAATCTCCTCATCCAGCCTTTGTAGGCACCAGGATGGAAAGCCCTCAGGAGAAACTGAAGTGGACTGGGAAGATCCAGAACAATGGGCTGCACTCAGTGATAACTCAACAACACCAGTCTGTTAATCTTTTGTAAGGTACCCAGTGTATAGTGAGTGATCTTAGAGTTGTGGGGACTGGGGTTTTTATTTCTTTTTTGACATCTTCATGTCTGCAATGGCAGCTTAATGACACTGCTGAGAAGGGAAACTTAGCAACTTCCAGGGCAAAGGCATGCACTAAATCCTCCTGAACTTCTTCAGCCCCCAAATTGCCTTGCCCAACCAAATGTTATCAGATTTTATTTGTGATGGGCTTTGGCACATTTAATAAGGACACAAAACACTTTAGAGGTGATAATGCTCAAAAGTAGAATTTTTTATGGACAACTTTTCTCTTCATTGTTTGTACCTTTAATCTCTGAGAATGGAAACTGTAATGGCTACATAAAGTTTTGTGTTTGGTCCCAGTTCTTTTGAATGTGAACTTCTGAAGCTATTTTTTAATAAATGGAGATCCTTTACAGTTCTAAGGAGGATAATATTACCTAGTAATAAGTAATAAGAGTTTCTTAGTATTTTATTTTTTTAACATCCATGTTGAAAATGGAGCAGAAATTGGTATATAAACAAAGGCAACCAGTGTTCTTTTCTGAAGGTCTTGTGTTTGCATAACTTGGTAGAAGTCATAAGGTGTGAATGTGTTCCCTCCTAAAGGTTAAGTCCTTGCTGCTTTAAGAAATCCCGTTGGCAACTGAACACTGCACTCATGAGATCCTTTCCTGAAATGGAACTGCATTACTAAGAAGTACATTACTCATGGTTGAGAGAACCCACTGAAGACCAGAATTATTTGAATATTAAAAAATTTTGAGGGTGGAAAGTGTTGACAGAGTTTCTGCTTCGAGCTGAAGGAAGATCTTGTGGCAGCCCCTAAATTAAGCAGTGAGAATTCTTTCTGAGGGCTTTCTTACATGGAACCCCAAGTCAAGTGTGGCTTCTGGACTGAGTCTCTGTAAGGTTTTGATGGGAGCGTGTCCTGTCCTGAAGGGTGGTTTGGTGAGATTTGGGAGCCAATCCATCCATGGCCTTTTCTTTCTACCTGATGTAGGCATGAAGAAGAAAACACATCCTAATTCTGCTGTGGAGAAGAGGCTGCATATAGGGAACCAGGGTACTTTTACTTTCCCCTGCTGCTGGGGGACTGTTCTATTAGAGGCAAAAAATGCCTGGGAGAGGTTTTTCCAGCATGCTTTTCATGCAGCTTATTATAGCCATGTCTTTCTTGGCTCCTGTTGAAGGAAAGGAAAGGCTTACAAGGCTGATGGTTATTCTTCCCCTGGGGCACGGGGAGGGTGCTTGTGTGAACCATCATAAGACCCTAAAACCAGGAGAAAATTCACTGGTTCCAGTAATTGAAATTGTATGAGCAGAAATCTTCCTTCCATGTGTAAAGAGCTGACTCTTCAGCCTGGAATGTCGATGTTTTCCTGCCTTTCTGATGACAAGTCTCTTGTTTTTCCTACTGACTTCCCTCTTTATTACAGCAGTCATTTGCTGAACAGTCCTCCTCGTTTCTTCAGCTTGCATCATGTTTTAATTTCCACCTCATGACATCTTGATTGTTATTTATTGTAGGACTTACTTTTAAGCTATTCCTCTGTGACTCCTTAAAACACCCTGCAGACGTTCTCAAAAGAATCATTTAAAGAAAGCTGTCTCATAGTGCCTAGTTATCCTCCCGCCAAAAAATCTTTAGAAAATTTTACGGACTCGCCTATTAATTTGTTTTCTTGCTTTTTGTGATTGCTGGGCTCACCTCAATGACCTATTGATGTGAAAATGCACAATGATTTCTGATCGGTAAATGTACTGGCTAATGGAATTTTATACTAATGATGTTTACGTTGTTACATAGGACAGTACATTTCCCCCAGCTTAAACTTGCTGGAAAAAGGGGCGCTTGTAGTTAAAAAATGGAGGTTGTGCTCTCTCGTTCTCAGAAGTGTCAGGTGAATTTTATTTTATTTTTTAATGAACTCCGTGCCAGGTGAATTCATTTTAAGCATAAACCCGGGCAGACTTTCCGGGAGCAAGCGGCCCGTCCCCTGCAGCAGTGGGGGCCGTGCCGGGGAAGTTGCGGTGGCCTTTCCGCGGCGCTGCGCGTGTGCCGGAGCCGGGCGGCGGCGGCGGCCCCGAAATAGCTGCGGCAGCTCCGCCTGCCCGTCCTGCCCGGCTCTGCCCTGCCCGGCTCTGCCCTGCCCGGCTCGGCCCTGCTCGGCCCTGCC
>VYXF01007135.1:9003-124739 GCA_013397295.1 Polioptila caerulea
TATTAAATGTATTTTCCAACATCCCAAAGTGTGATTTGCTTTCAGCTCTTTTAAAATAAATAAGCATGTTAATCACAAATTAGTATTGTTTTAATGTTTCTCATTTTGCAGTTACTGTATTATTCTCCATAATGTTTTTCTTCTTGATTATTTTATTTAACTTTTGGTCAGTATCCTCATCAGCACTCCTGTTTAATGTCGCAGAAGACCAAGTCCTTAGACCTACTTTACAATAAACACAGGTAAAATTCCTTATCAGCCAAAGGTTTTTTTTGGTTGGTTTGTTGCCTTTTTCTTTTTGCAGTTTTAAACTGACCAGACTCTTCCCACATGGGTGTGCCTCTAAATCCCTTCCAAATTAAACACAGAGATATAAAACCAGTATGCAAACAATAGCAATAGAAGTGCATCTTATTCATTCCTTGCTCTTCTTCACGAGGATCCTTAAACGTGGCCTTCAAATATTCTAGAAGAGAGAAATGCACTTAGATGCACATCCTGCTTTCTCATGTGAACCCTATTGATTAGAGTTTTAATTGCAATCATTTAACAGTAGAACACTGGTTCCTATCTTTCCTTGAAGTTGTCATCTTTGGAGGGAGCTTGATTAGAAACATATTTTACCCCATCAATTTATTTCCTTAATTCTGAGGGAAAAAAATGTAAATTGTGATTCATCCTGCTTTTAGAACTTTTGATCTCTAAACATATGTGGTTATGTAGCTTTTACCCATGCTCCAAACTGGTCCTTTAAACCCCTTCCTCACCCATCCAGAGACTATGTTGACTGTCTTATAATTATATTATTAAATAAATATAATTTTCTCATAGTAATGATAGGAATAAGACCTATTCTAAACCCTGTAGAGATGAACACATCATACAGCTTTTCATGCACAAGTATCATCCATAAAATTGTGAATTAACTAGTATTAGTTTACCCTAGCTGTGAGTTCTCATTGCGGCTAACATCAAAGACGTGAAATTAGTTGTAGTATTTCTACACGAGTGTATTTGTCTGTAGGCATAAATACATGGCAACTGAAGGGTTCCAAGGCTCGAATTACAGTTTTGGGAGCTTTTTCCTCCTCAAATGTGGTATGATTAGATCCTGTAATATTGAAGAAAGTCAGCAAAAACCAGAAGTCTTAGAAAATGTTGATAAAACAGGTAACAGAACAGGCAAGATTTACTTCCTTACCATGACTGCAGTGATTTCCCAGGCTGGTATAGAAGTAGAATTTTAGAAGACTCTTGGACAGTTGCCACTAGTTAAGGATAAAATCATTCAAGATGTGGAATAATCACAAATATTATGCTAAACCTTTCAAATTATCTAGCCATGGTATGCTGGAAGGAGAAGGTGACTGTGCATTATATTATTGCAACTTTTTAACAGAAAGTGCCTGGAGCTGACGAACCAGATTGGTGGTTTTTAATGAAAACGAATACAGTTAATCTGTGTGTACTTTCATTGACAAGGTTCTGCACTTAGGAGTACAGCACAGATGGTATAAGCAATGAATACTTATGTCTGCCTGTAATTGATCCTATCAACAATGACATACCTTTAACTGGGTTGTATCACTTTACGTCACATATGGTTAATTAAGTAAGAAGGGCCCAAATACACTAAGGAGATTTTTATGTTTATACTTAGGAAAACAGTCTAGACAGGTGTTAATGTAAATGAAGTTAGTACTTGTCAAAGGTGAAATTCTCCATATGTAGCCCTGCTTCAGTCTCCAAATAAATATAGTTTGGCTATGTCTACATTAGCAAGTAGTGAGTAGCAATCGGACCTGATTTGCAGAGTGAAACAGTTGGTGCTGAGGATCATGCTTCCCCCACTGTAGGGATCAGTGGGAGAATGGAGGTTCCTTCAGTCTGGCTCTTTTCTGATCCCGCTGTCTAGAGGGCATTGCTGGGTGCAGTCCTGGAGGGGGTCATTTGGCTTAGGTTCATTTCCTGTATTTAGTACCTTATGTGTACCTTGGGTAGCTACATTTTTTCATCTGTAAAACAAAGCTTGCCCTTAATTTCCAACATCCTTCAACCTCAATAAGAAGAGCTTTGCTTCCTGAAATAACCCCTCCTTGCATGCTTCCTGAACCACAATCACAGACATTTCTTTCATGTCTTTCACTATGTGTAAGTGCCTGCCCCATGATGGTGTAGCACAACGTCATGTAGTAGAGTTTGTTAAATTATTTTTTGCATGTGCTGCGTATGTTTGGATTGGCCTTTAGTTGGATAGTCTGTCTCTTGTAGAAATACTGTTGGAAAAATTGCATGTCCTAAATTCTTTCCTTTTATGGACTCTATTTTCCACTGCCAAGCACACCTCCCCTTCACTTTGTCCAATATGGAAAATGATATGACAAAATAGAACTTGATGTGTTCCAGTTTTGGTCCTGGAGGTCTCCATAGGTACAAATTCTTTATAGCAAAATGCTCTAATCTCTGTATTCACCTTATTTCTGCTCTAAATTTGAAACATTTGGCAATAGTTCTACCTGCAAGTCACTGAATGTGTAGTTCAACTTACAGATCAGAATCCACTGGCCACAACTGGGCGTCGCAGAAGAAAATTTCAACCATTTTCTGAGGTGCACCTACAATAAATCTTGGCATTTAAATAACTGCTAAATAACATAACCTTATTGGCTGATTATTCTTCCAGAACAATTATTCCTACAAAAATTATTTTCTTTATTAAAAAAGGAAAAAGAAGGTAAAATTAATCAAACTCTTTCAGGCCTTACATGTACTGTTCTAGAAAGAATACTGTTTCATGTCATCCAGTCCTTCTTTTTAATATTAAGGTAGGTTTTTGTTTTACTTTCTTCTGTTGGACAGACTTTTTACTTTTGCTTTTCTCTGGTAGGTTCCCCTTCCTTTCAGAGCAAATTCCTGTTTCTGTCTCTCTTTATCCTTAGCCCAAGTATACGTTCTGAAAGAGATCTCTACTTCATGTCTTGTGATTTTTACCAGCTTTTTCCACTTGAAAATATTGCATCTGCTTGAAAACCTTAATTTGTCTCTCCTGAAAGACATACTTTGCGGAAGTCATGCCTAAACTTTCCCATCCGTCCCAGGTGACTGCGTAATTTCCACATTTTGATTAGCATCACCAGTTTTGGAAACAGAAACTTTGATGTCATTCTTAAGCTGACATTAACTTAGCTGTGATAACTATTAGCCTATTGCCAACACTTGACTGATCCACCATTTCTTTGAACACTTTCAATGTTATAAATTGATATGAAAATGTTGTGCTAAAAAGTATTTTATTAACACTTTGAATTTAGCTGTATGTTTATTTTTAAGGTGATAACATACATAGTTGCTTTGGTTAGAATTGCATTCAGTTTTTAAACACATAATTTCAAAAACTTTATGAAATAGAACACACAAGAATATTGTGGAACATGGGATCTTGTGTATACTAGAGAACATCAAACAGTTACTCAATATAAAGTCCAAACTCCTTCTACCCTTTAAGAAACTGAGATTAAGAAATTATGGTACTTACTCCTGTCATAGAAAGAGTTTTTTTCCCAAGAGAATATAATTTTATATGTTGAAAAATACTTGGTTGTGTATTTCTCTTTAGCTTAAATATTAGCTTAAACATCCCAGAAGATTGAGGCAGAATTTAGAAATAAAAGAAGTCAGCCCTAAAAAGGGAATAGGCTCCTAAAGGCACATTTTCATTCCTGCTTATTGTAGACTGTTTTAGATTTAGCTCTTTTATTTCCATTGGTGTTTTTATGCTTAAAATTAAAGCAAAGGCTCTATTTTTCTTCTTCTCTGTAAAAATAGCTGGCATTTTGTCAAAGTCTGTTGTAGCTTGTACATGGTAAAAGAATAGCAAGCATAGCAACCTAAAAAATGGACTGAAGTAAATTAATTCCAGATTTAATGGGATATTTTCATACACAGTCTGGAAAAGAAAATATTTTGGAGTTACCTAATTGTGGACTTCCAGTACCTGAAGGGAGCCCACAAGAAAGATAGAGAGAGACAATTTACAGGCACATGGAGTGACAAGCCAAGGGGAAATGGCCTCAAACTGAAAGAGTTCTATGACGTTGTTATTTTTTCAGATGTTTTTCAGACAGCTCGTAATCATCTCTTATTTGGACTGCTTGCCTACTACAAAATATGCACTAAAGTATCTTGATAATTCAGTTTAAATTGAAAGGTTTGGGAAGACTCTTAGTAATGCCTGAGCTCTATTTCAAAACAACAAGTCTTATATTCCATAAAACACTTCTCTTTGTTGTGTTACTATGGGGTCAATCCTTCTGTGTCTTGCTCCCATTGGAGCAGTGCCTCCACTGTAAGTTCCCAGGTAACTTTAGGGATTGTATCAACCAGAACCCTCAGCACAGTATGGCACCATTTCTGAAGGAAAGGTTCATGTACACTCATAAGGGGCTGGCAAGGGGGCAGGAGGGGAAAATTATTACAGTATTGTTTTTCTTCCACAGGAAATATTTTTTTTTCCTCTACCTAAAGATGACCACTTAATTGACAAATTCTTGTGAGTTATGATTTTTGATACAAAAAATAGGTTTGCAGATAGAGCAATAGACACCTGGGACAAATTTCATATTTATATTAGAAGATTATTCTATAATCTTCAGAATTTTAAATATTTTGTTGTTCATGAGTAGCAAAGTCATTCTCCTTGTATATGTTATCAGATGGCACAAAAAAACTATGAGAATGCCATCAAATCTGAAACCAAGCATTATTAGCCATGCTGCAAGATTTTCTTTGCAGCGCTCATGAAGATGCAAACGGGGTAATTCAGTGCAAAAGTAGAGTCAGGAATGAGAGCAGCACCTTCTGAGTTGAAAGATAAATCTGTGCAGGTCATTAACAAGTAGAAGAAAAAAAACAAGCATACTTGTCTATTAAGCATTTATCATGATTTATTTGGTGCAATGCGATGCTTGTGTTCCTTGGACTCAAGTGAAAAAGAATGGAAATCTGGGAATTACATCTATTTTAGAAAAAAATGTAGGATCAAATAGTCTGACTAATCTTAAATACTATTCCATGCATCTGTTAAAGATATTGTTGATCTGATATTTTCAAAATCATGAATTTTGCTTTGTCATATTTCCTTGTTTGGTCCACTCTGTTCCAGTAAAAAGAGAAATACTTTCCCAGTACTACGTGTGTGTGTGTGTTAAAAAGTAAACAACTGATAGCAAAATAAGGAAGGTTTTTATATATTCTCATGAAGTTGCATGTGCAGTTTGCTTTTATATATCTTTGTGTGAAAACATCTTCCACCTAATTATTAAGGAATTCACACTGTTTGAAGGGAGAATATCCTTTAGAGAACCAAAAAAGAAAATAAATGAGTAAATGGGAGCAATGTTAAGAAGAAATAACCATAGGGAATTTAACATTTTTAGTTATGGCTCATCAATTCTGTCTAGAAAAGAAAGAAACTGATTGAATGTGGAAATCTAAACAATTTGGTTAAATATGAAATATTAACTGCTTAGCAGGTCAAGGGAAGGGCAATGTAGAGTTCAAAGATAAGTAACATTTGCAAGCATCTTATCTGTATTCCACCAAAAAATATTTGTAAGGTCATTTTATTGTCAATTTAAATGAAAAACAAACAAAAAAACCCTCAAACTGAAAATCTCCAAAATTTCCCAACACATAAAATGCTGAATAATAGTAACTGGTTAAAACAAGATTTTCTCAGAACTTGAACATGGAATTTCATACCTTTTTAGAGAGATTTTTTTTTAAAGTTGCCATCTTTTCTCAAGTTCGACGTCCACAGGCTTCTTCACCATTCCAGCTTCTCTCCACCTTAAGTCATTGTACCTTGCTTGCATTTTCTGCTTTGTCGCTGCAAAAATCAGCACCTCTTGTTCTGCCCTCTGCTCTATTCCCATCCATTAACAAGAATGTTACTCTTGTGCAGCAAGATCCTACAAAAACCTCTTTGAAATGTTTCTCACTCACCTACAGCGTAGCCTCCACGAAAATGCATAATCTCACCATGAACATGGAACTACCATTTACTGCAACGTTTGGCAGTTATTTCTGCTATTAATTCCAAAGTGGTCAGTTTTGAAGCTTTGTGATTCACAAGGAATAGGCTTAAATGTAATTAGTCAGCTGAAGAGCCAAACAAACTAAACATTTTCTTCTCATTTTCACCACTCAAATTTGAAATTACTTTGTTTTATTGGTCTTGATTGTATTCCGTGACTTAGTGATTGTCATCTGGAGCCTGCTGGATTGTGGTCTACAGAATGGTCTTCCAGGTTCTTCATTTCCAGGACAATTTTCAACCATGTTGAAAGAACAAATCTGATGATTAATAGACTATCATACTGTGTTTATGAGATTTAGTCAGGAATGCATCAATCCTGGCAACGCCCCTTTTATATATTTTTCAAATGGTGAAATAAAAATGTTGGCCCATAGCAAGGAAAAAGGAGTTCTATAAAAATGAATACTGAGGTAGATGGTCCTTAATAAATAAGCAAACCCCTCTGCAGCCTCTCTAGTTTGAGGAGGAGCAGGTTTGTGGACTCTTTCATTAAAAAAATGTTCATAAATCATATACAGTTGACTAATCACTAAAGTTGCAGCTTCAGGACTTTCTTTTATGTATGAAAAGAAGTAATTTCAGCTATTATGTTCATACTTCAGTCATATGTGATTCATATTCTTTAAGTTTACCTGAAATAACATTTTTTCTGACTACAGTAAACTTTTGTCCTTTTTCTTAATATGAAAATAAAGACTAATATCATGCAGTACACAGTACAGGAAGGAAACAGTAATGGTACATTTGGAAATTGAATTTACAGTTGTTACTTTTTGTCCCACTTCCTCCCTTCCTCTTTATTCACCCTCCCAGTCCCAGTTATGGTAAACTGTTTATTATTAGGTATAAAATAAAACAGTGTTTATAGCTTAAATATAACTTTAAGTGAAATAAAAAATCAAGAAAAAATTTAGGAAGTCACACTTGAATACATTAAGGTTCACATAAAACCTAAAAAATATCTTTTCAAGCTACTGATGGGAGAATGGTCCCAGAACTGTTTGGTATTTTTATCTTCTTGTCATCGTGTGTTGAATTCTGTTTGATAGAACTATCAGAGAACTAGTTCCTTAGGTTTTTTTCTTGTTAGTTCATTTTGTGCAGAATGGTTTTGGTGGAAGAAGGGCAGGAAATACTTTTTGATTTATTTTTTCAAAGTTTTCTGGAAATTCCTAGGACATTTATCTAATTTTGAAACTCAAGTACAATTGAACCATTGAGACTATTCCATATGCATGTTGTGACTGACAAAAGTAATGTGAAAGGTAACATTAATTTTAGATCTAAAACATTGCTTCTGTTTATTATTCTGCACTTGATGGACTTTCAGCTTCTATTGTGAACCGTGTTTACAGAGGTTTAAGAACTTGACTGAAAAAATTTGCTTTGAGTGAAAAACATTCCCAGCTCTAGTGATTGGAATCAAGTTACCCAAATTTTGAAAAAATGTTATGGGTATAAATTCTGCATTATCTCAGGATGGTATTTAGTGTTTCTATAATTCAAAAACATATTTATAACTATTGATCTTTTTATGTTAGTATCACTTAGTAGATTGAATAATCATTAATGGCAACAGAAATTCCAGTCATACATCAAGAGAATCACAGTATTTAGACTTAACCAGTGGCCTAACTCTTCAAAGACTGGAATAAGAGAGTTGTCTTTTCTTCACTAGATACATGTTTGGTACTGCAAACAAATATTTTCTAGCAAACCAAGGGTAGAATATGTTCCTCACAGAGCTATCTTTGCAGATGCATCATTGCAATATGTTATTGACAATGCTTTCAATATACTGAATTGTCATTGCCTGTTGGGAATGATTTGTTTCTCAAACCAGTGCAAAAATGCCTGAAGTTGGGTGTGATCATATTTGGATGTCCTGGGAGGTAAAGGCAGATCCTAACAGATTGCTCACTTTCAGCACAGGGATCTAACCCTTCACAATGCCCAGATGAAAGAGTCTGGGGCTGCTCTCCAGGCTGAAGTGCAACCTGATGAGTAAGTCAGGAGTGGAAGAGAAATCTCTGAATTTGACATTTATCCTTCCATGAGCTGCTTTCCCTCTTCCATCAAGCTTATTTGGCCGTGTCTGTTGACCAAGGAATGTGGACTATCTTGATGATAGGAAATTTAAAGCACTCTCACAGTTATATGCTACAAAATACCAGTGCTGGTAACTTTAATGTCATCTATTTTTATTAAATTTTATTTATTAAATTTTAAAAGTGTCCATGAACTCTTTCTTAGTAAATCCTCAAGGAATTCTTCTAATTTGTTCCGTCCCAAAGAAATTACCCTGTGTTATGCTAGAATGAATATCATACTACAATGAATATCAAAATCATAACAGGTGTTAAAATTTTAAATACTAGATATTAAAGAGAGATTTTAAAGGAATAATCTTTATAGCAACATTTCTGAAGTTTAAAATTAATGATTGTTATGAGTTTACTTATTGATTTAGTTGCTGACCTCAAAAATAAAATTTAAAAAAGAGTTCTGTTGGGAGGGTAATACTCTGAAGTAATCAAGGTATCATTTGAGTTGGCTTCTTACTGCTATAGATGGGGTTTCTTTGAAGTTTTAACTTCATAGGCAAATCTTTTTATACATGACAGTGCCATCAAGTGGCTATTGAGTAGAACTCTGTGTTACCCATCTCTAATTTAAATGTTTTTCTTCTTTTTAATTATCAGCTTTGTTTGAAAGAGGGGAATATTCTATATTTGTTAATTGAAAGGAAAATATTATAGGTTTACTGCTCTCCCGACCAGAGCTGTAGAGGTAGATGCTCAAAGATACTTTGAAAGAATGGGATTTCAGTGACATCAAATTATGTTGACATTCATTTTTACATCAGCTTCAACAGACATTGGGAATCCCTCTGGTCACCTTGTGAACTATTCTGAGTGTCTTTTTGAATTTTCAGGCACCTTAACATACTGTTAAATCTTCTCTTTTAGGGTCTCATTTTAATCCATTCCATCGAAACTCTAAAATATAGATGTAGTCTATAGACTTGGTCAAGGACTTTAAGGTGCTGGATCTAAAAGGCCAGAATTAACACAGACCTTGAAGGTCAAGAAATTTACCCTTGAATCAAGAAGCTGATGAGTGAATAAAATCATATCTTTATAACAGTCCAACAATAGCATCTCATAAAGTAGAAAAAAGCTTTAGGTTTTCAGGTTTTGTGAGGGGTAGAGGCAGCAATGCAGCACCAAATGATGATTTGCAGTTCATCGGAACCCAAATATTGGCACTCACCAACTACCCCCAGTTCACTTCCAGTAGTATGGGGTTGTTAACCAATTCAAGGCAAGTAATGATAAACACACCCATTCTCCCAAAGATCATTTGCCTTCTTTCACCATCTAGAAATGATAATAGAAAATCATGTGCGCATTTGCATTTGTATTTACTGTGTTTGAATTAAAGCTGCAAACAGCTCTGATTCACTAATAACTGATGAAAGTGTCTCATTATTGAGCTACAAAACCTCCAACAAATTAATGGAAATTGCAAATCACCTTGAAAATTGCAGGCTCTTTAGTCCTATATTGAGTGCTGAGAAAACTGCATAAATAGTTTTGTTGCTCAACTCCTTCTTTTGAAAAAATCATTTTCTTATTACATTTTTTAAAAACCATGGCTTAGTAATTAAGACATGGCTAAACAACACCTTTTTTGTTGTTGTTGTTGTGTTTTGTTTTCTGCACATGAACATTTAATATTATATTATTGTTAAATATTACTATGTTTGGTTCCTTCTCTTTAAATCCATATTTAGGACCATGGATTCTCTGCCTCTGATTCTAAGCAAATATTTTGGCCAATTTTCTCTCATGCCCCAAATTAAAGTACAGGATTTTGCGTGTTCTAATTATTTTCTGTGCACAATGAGTTTTTAAATATGTTCACCCATAATGTTTTCCTACAAAATTAAAGCTTAATTAGAAGAAAGTATTTCAGGAAAAAGGAGAAAAGTCATGCTGTGTATTTCTTTGTTCACTCCTTCTTTGATTATTATTCTTTCTGCCTAAGTCCAAATCTAAAACTAGCGCATGGTCCTTCTCAGGAGAAAATAATGTATGGGAAGTGATCTACAGCTGGTATGAAATTTGGTAGCCTCATAGTTATGGAAATGCACTTCAACAGACTATCAGTTGCATTTCTCTAAAAGATGGAATGACTTCTGCAAAGTTCTAGATTCTCTTATACTCCATCTTCCCCCTTCGAGTTCCACATTGCAGCTGCATCCCTGAAATAAACCTATTTGATTTAAAGGAACATATTCCAGTTTCCAGAATCCAGAATCCATACTCCATAGATTCAGGATGAAAAATCAGCACTTTGTATTTTTGTGCATTTTGCCAATATATGAGTCATCATTAAGCTTGTGATGATTAACATTTCATATTTTTTTGCAAACATAGAGATTGCAAAAAAAAAATTATAAGACACAGGAAACAATATTTCTGTCATATCATATAACGTTTGTGCTAGTGTAGTGTAAATAGGGAGGTACAGAATGGGAACTTAAAGACTTTTTTAATTATATTTGAAGTCACTTGACTTACCGGAAGACTAAAAGCTGAAGCTCTCTCTAGTTATTACTAGGAGAAATTCCAAAAATTTAACAAAATCTTTGAATCTCCAGGAACACAACTGCTGCTATTAGTTGGTAGGTGCCTTTTACCAGGAAAGCTTTTCTGTGACTTTCCAAATTGGTTCATTCCTAGGGCTGAATGGCCCTGAGATGTCCATCATTAGCTCTGGCCAACAATAGAACTTGAAGTAGCAAAGAATTGAAGTTTCTGTTTTTCCTGCTTCATTGTTGCAGGTTTGATGAGTGAGGAAAAGAAAGGTCCCCTTCATTTTCTCTCTCTCTTTTTCTTTCTTCTAAGCCACCACCTTCTGTGTTTTCCTTTTGTACTTTCTTGGCATTGTTAGTAATGTATCCACAATTCTTGCTCATCATTTTCATTCTACTCCACCATGCCAATTTTAGTCCTTTTCCCTTGGCCACTATCTTTACATTTGATAGCAGCTTGCTAGACTTTTGCACCAAATGATGAAAGATGAAGCATTACTGCCTTTTAGCTTCTTCATGTCCAGTCTGGGGACTCAATTACTATCCCCCCCCAAAAGCTGTGAAAACATTAATATTCTTTTGTTTGAAGCCCAGAAAAGATTTTTTTCTTTGTTGTTTCTATGTCCTCTTTTCTGCGTTCTCTCCACTCCTCAGTCAGTTGAGCAGTGGATACTTGAAGCTTTTGAAACACCATTTAACTGAAGAAAATTAGTCAGCTACTGTCCAGGTCTTTGCATGCACTTTTCACAGTTTTGAAGTAGGTTTTGTTAAATATGCTGAGCATATGTAAGAACCAGATCCACCTGGAGGAACCATCATTTCCAGCATCAATTTGAAGACAGGTGAATTCAAACTGAGCAGACTGCTGTCTTTCTTTTCTTCTTACTGTGGTTTTTTTGAGTGTTTTGGGTTTGGTTTTTTTGGGTGGTTTTTTTGGTTTTTTTTTGAGAATGCAATGTTTAAGAAAGATTTGGCACATGGAGAAGTTTTTGAAACCCATTCCTCAAATATTGTCTCCTTAAATATTGTGATATGGGAGGGATTGTTACATACCAAGATTCAACACTGTGAATGTACACAGAGTTATAAACAAAAACTCTACATTCAATTGTTCATGATATGTGATTACTCAGGAGAGTCAAGTAGTAAGCATGTGTTCCCCATCAAGACTTGCCTACAGCTTTCTAATAATGATGGATACTGTATGTGTTGAGCATGTGCTCAACTATATGTGTGGAGCAGGTGGGACAGACCAAGCTCATGGCTTGAAAAAGGTTTTGCAAGGCCTTCATCATAAGGGAATTCCAGTTTTCTGGGTTTCACCTTGGAATGGTAATTTAACTTCATACGGAGTAAATGTAAACCAACTTGTGATGATGTGACTAACTGCAAATTACTTTTCATAGCTGCTACTTTTTCAGTTGGGATGCAGAAGTTGCCTTAGATTAAAACTGAAACTTCTCCAGTAGATAGTAAAATGCAGTCTAAAATAACCAATAAAATACAGACGGGAGTGGACTAAAAGCTCTGTTTATACATAGGAGGCATTGTATCAGGAAGGGTAGTCTCTATACAGAGGTTAATATTTGTATAAATAACTGTTATTGAATAGGAAGTATGAATTCAATCTATGCAAGTCATTGTATTTCATGAAACTTTCACTTGACAGTTAGTGGCAGTCATGAAAGTATAGAACATCAAAATAGTATGACAAAACTTATAAGTACATTTTCCAGCATAGTATTTTATTGCTGTTGTTTTGATGATCAATTACATTGGTTTTGTCTACTTCGTGTTCTTGTAAAACCTGTTCTGCTGTACTACAGACCTAAGACAAACCATACAATGTTACAATTTTTTTTTTATCTAGTCAAGAGGCTGGAGCTGGTGGTCTTTTCTCTTGGGTTGTCACAGATGTGCAATAATAGCAGGTAATAGCTAAGCTTCATTATTCACTGCTTATTTGTTTCGGTAGTTGTTGGCAAAAACCAAAGGATTCTAGAGATGTACCCTTTGTCTTGTGTTGGATTTGGAAGGAGAAGACTCTAGACAGCCAGTTTTGCATGAAGAATACAATAACAGTACTGTGTATGTTATTTCAGCTGCATGTTATGTTTTGTCTACAGGCAATTCATAGGTGGATTTATATTACGCAAATAAAGGTTCTAATTTCCAAACCCTCTGATGTAATATTTTGGAAACCCAGCTATTTTGGTGTAGGATGCACAGGAACACCAGCTATTTTGATGTTGGATATCTGAAGAATTTCTCTCCTATTGCCAGATTTAATTTTGTTTGTGTTTAAATGTGCAGAAGAAGAAATCGCCACTGAGCAGGATTTTCAAATCATCAATGTATGCAAATCTCAAGTGACTTTTTTCCTCTCCATAGTTTGGGGTAGAACCCAACACAGGTTTTTTAGATCTCCTGGTATAACTGGTAGGCTCTTCTGCTTGATATTAATAGTCAGCACCATCATGATTTGTAAATGAGGTGATTCCTTCTGTAAGTCATCAAAGGGCTGGAAAAGAGGCCCTCCCCCAGACAAGAGCAATGCATCCATCTGTGCTGTGTCAGCTGTACTTAAACAGGTGAGACTTAAAAACCAGGAAGGGGTAACTGCTCTCCATTTTGGTTGTGTAGGGTTCTTGTTCTCTAAGAGGAATTTTTGTCTGAAAAGTTTATATTACAAAGTGAAAATATTTAAAGAGTCAACACAGAATTGACTTAAAGGCATAGGCATTGGCAGAGTGACTGGTTATTTAAGCTTTGCAGTGAAGCAGGTAGCTTAAAACTCCAGACATCAGTGCTTAGGACTATCTTTGTGAAGTATGCAGTGAAAAACTAAATCTGATGCCCTGTCTCTCCAATTTACACAAAAATGGCACTTCAACCAACCACAAGTTTATTCTGGATATTCAATTGAACCTTGTTTAATATTTATATTTCTACTCTGGATGAACGTTACAGGCAATGAAAAATTGACAAAAATTGCAGGCTCAGAAATTGAATTCAATTTACATTAATTTATGATCAAATGCTTTCTTTGATTGCTGCAAAGGAGTATCTTAAGTCACTTAGCAAGAATTGATATTTTTCTTATTAGTACATTATTACTTGATTACAAATCAGTAGGAACATTGTCTGCCTCAATTTTAGAAAAACTAAGATGTAGACAACCAAAGGCTTGACTTTGCATGTCCTTTCACATGCTTTTTGAGCCTTGTGCCTTTTCATCAGCTGAAATCTGTAGCAGAGTAAGTTAAGTTCTATCCCATGGGGTACCCATTGAGCCAGGAATGAGGTTAGAAATGAGCACCAACAATCCAGATCTCTAGTAACCTTGAGCTGCTCTATCACACTCCCCCTAGAACTGCTGGCATCTAGTGCTGTGCAATGCTGTAAATAATAGTGTGTTTAATCACTTCTTGGAGAAAGTAACACAAAGTAAGTCTATGCAAGATATTTACCCACAGAGGAAAAACTGGGAAATGTCTCCCTTTTTCAGAAATCATAACTAGAAAAGAAATTATGGTGGTGGGAGAATAGAGCTAAGCTTGTGTATGAGCTCAGGGATCCTATGTGCCAACGCTGAATTTGACTGACAAAAAGGATGATGTTTGAGACAAGAACTGCCTTTTTGTCTGGCAACACAATAGGATCTTCTTCCTTGATGGATTCTCAGCACTACTCAGTATAATAACATGATAATTGGTCCCAAAGAAGGAATGAATAAGATTGGATGGTAGTCTTTGGGGGCCCAGTTGTGTTATAACTAATCTAATTATGTTTGATATTGACTTTTTAATACATATGGTAGCTATTTTCTTGGCTCGGAACTAAGGTTTATATGCAAGCTTGATATTTGCTTGGTGTTCTAAAGCACACAATTTTTTTTTTTCTTAGGAGAAACTTCAGCTATATCTGTCTCATGTCATGCTGTATTCTAATTCAGAACTAAAACTGATTTGTTCCAGAAGATGTCTTGAAGCATAAATATGTTGTGGCTTGTGGGAAATGTGGGAAGTGTGATAGAAAGAGCAAATGTCTATAGATTGTACTTCAAAAAACTGCTGCAACTTGCTACAGAAAAGACATAGTAAGTTATTGTTGCCTTGGAGCAACAATCCACAGCAGGCATTCACCCTTTTGCATGAGACAATATAAACATTTTAGTGGATTTATGAGCATAAAGGAGCATCTGGAGATGATGAGATTGAGCAAGACTAATTTTAGAGTCTGAATTAAACTAACTCCATAGCTACAAAAGTCACTGCCATGTTTTCTGCTCTTGTTTAAAAGATGTCTATGGACCACAGCAAGCCCAGATTTCCTAACCAAATGGAACAGAGAAGTCTAGTGCCCTACTGCTGGTGGTGGTGCAATGGGCACTGGCTTACTGAGAGCATTTCAAAAATCCTTCATGAAAAATAGTTATGCAATCGAATTTCTGAGGCAAGTTTCTTCTCAGCTGTTAGCATCTGGGTTCCATTTTGCCATGAATAGGTGACTGTCTCTTGGATTTATTTATGTTTCTCCCTTTTTAATAGAGAGTATAGCATGTATTCCTATTTGCTAGGAGGCAGCTGTTGCTTTTTCTCCTTTTCTTTTTCCTCTTGTATTTCACCATTGTCTTCCAGCTTCAAATAAGCATATTATAAATGAAACATAGTAAAATTAGTGCTGTGTGATGTGTTAATCAGTGAAGCAGTAGGTAGGGAAATAAATTTGTTTGAAGTCAGTTTCAGTAGTTTTGGAAATTTAACTTGCTCCCCTGAAGTATCTGAAAGGCTGAAATGTATGTTCTGTTTTGTGTTTAATTTCTTCTTTTTTCTCTTCCCCCAGTGACTCTTACTAGTGAAAGGCTTCCAGCCTAGCAGTGATGGTTATTGAAAGTTCAAATAATAAAAGGCTCAGTTTGTGAAGAAAAGCACAGCCTTTTAGGAGCTCAGAGACTCCAGTGCCATTGACTTACGGTGTTATGTCATAGCTTTGGCCACCATCTCTTCCAGAAGTGGCTGATGTGCGAGTGGAAGCTGGAAGTTACTGATCACCTCACATTAATAAGCAGATCACAATCTGAATATTACTCTACATGCACCATTTTCTGGGACTCTGTGACAATTTACTTAGGGCTTGGGGTTGAAAAGGATAAAATCCTGACTCCTTTTAAATCAATTAGAATTTCATAATTATCTCAAAGTGAGGAATCATATAGTCATAAAGTACTGGGCCAAAACGTGTGTCTAAACATAGGAGCAACAAGGTTGAAAATAAGTCACTCGAATTGGGTAGTTGAAATCAAAATGCAAAACAAAAAAAGCCTTTAGATGATGTATTCAGCACGCTTCCTACCAACTCCCTGTAAAAGAAAGGTAGTTCATGACCAGAGAAGCCTGTTTTTCTGTGATTCCATTTTTTGAGGTTAAGAGAACTTTGATATTTAAAACAGTATGTGAGTCTGGTGGAAATTCTCTCCATGAAATAATGAAGCATTTAGTTCTTTTCCTTTCATGGATTTTCCATATTTACTCGTGGGAATGCCTACAAAATTTCACTGCTCTCTTCATTTGACCTATATTTTTTATGGAATAGAGATCTCAACACTTTTGAGTTTCTAAAGAGTACACCTGAAACCTCCAATCTTAAATTTGACCAATATTGGCCAACAATTTGAAGAGGTTAAGTTGGCATAGATGCCCATGGTGTAATTGCATACACACTCAGCTCCCTAACCTCAAAATCAAGGGTAGAAAATGCATGTGTTATTTCTAACAGAAAATCCTTTATAGAGCAACTGGAGATTTTATACAACAGGAATGACAAAAATGCTTAGCTGTACTAATGCTTTGTTTATTAGATAATAAGAATTCTAAACAGCTGCCTCGAAGGAAAGAGATTTGTATTTGTCAGCAAAGCTCTACTAGTTACTGGTTTCAGTAACTAGTAGCTTCCCTGTGTTTCTTAATGTGTTGCCCAAAGCTGAAAAGAGTTTGTTTAAAAGTGAAAGAAATACCAGATACCACCTTCCTCTCCTGCAGCCACCCTGGAGCAATTCTGAAAATAGGACCCATCCTTACAAACCAAAACAGGAATAAATTTTCAACAGACTCTTCAAGAAGGAGAAAGTTGTGCAAAGCTTTCTGCTAGTTATAGTGTTTGAATGAAAAACATTTGTGTTCCATCCTTAAGTGTATAGTCTTATCTTCTTTTATGACTGTGTTTTAGGTGTCTATCCACCATAGTTTATCTGCATCCTGATCTTGTCCTGTCTTGGATACATTCCTCGCTCACTTCACTGAGAACATCCTTCCCTTCTTTGTCATTTTCAAATTTTGTCTGTTGATTTGGCCATATTACCTTCTCTTCTGCCTCCAGGAGTTGGCAAAGTTTCACTCCAGCCTATATTTTACTTTTTATCTTGTTCTCTTCTTTTCCCACCATGTTGTTCAGTGTTGTTAAAGTCTTTCTAGAGATATTGCTGTGGTTTTACTTTTGGTGCAGGGCAAAGGGAGGTGTGAGCTCACAGGACAAACACCCTCCCTACTGAGGAGTCACATTTTCTTTAAGGGGCCTGCAAATTCATCTTGTGATAAATATTTGTCTGGAGATGGAGAGGAGAGAGACTACAAAAACTGTTGCATTTGCCTCACCTATCTGCTATTTTAAAATTTCAGACTTCTCAGGTGGACGTAACTGCACTTCTTGTAGTAATAGCGCATTCTTTCATGGCATTTCAGACATAATGCAGGTCTGCTCTTCCATTTCAATTCTCGTGTTAGATAGGAGCATTGACATTGATTGTGCTAGCCATTAGTCATTTCATTTGTAACCCATATTCATCTTACAGTGGGTTATTTCTTTTCCAGGATCTCTTCTAAAACTTTTAATGTCCTGGAGGATCAGTGAGAGGGGAGGGTAGTTGGGGAGATTTGAACTTGTGTGATATGAATGACTTCCACTGGCTTTTGGTAGGAGGCTGTTGCACAGCTCATGGAAATCTATTGGTGCCAGCAGCCTGTGACAGAGAAACAGGCTCAGCTTTTACAGAATAGATTTTTTTTGTGGGTTTTTTTGGTGTGTTTTTTATTCTGTTTCTGTTTAGTAATTTTTTTTCTCCATTATCTCTGTTGAGTATACATATTGAATTGGAGATACCCAACAGTGCTTACTGAAGACATTCACATGTCAGGAGCCAGACACTTTTATATTAACTATAAAGGATTGGCATAATTATCTGTGCCTTTTGCTTTTAGATGGGTGTATTCTTCTAAATTTTTTTTACTGAAGATTGAAGAAGTTATCAAGTCATGCAGTTTTTGAGGCTAGCCAGCAGCCTTCTGTGGCAAGGTGAGAGGAAACAAAGGTTTGGCTTAAGTACTGTGTCTTAGTTTAGGCATAAATGCTGAAAACCTGTAGGGACCATGTTGAACTGTGCAACATGCCCAGTTCAGAAGCCTCCATTGATTTTAAATGTGCATGTGCTTTGTTTCTGTTGCTGCAACTCTTCTTTGACTTTTTTTGAACTAGAAAAGATGTGCCAACCTTCATGTCATTCGCTGGTTACTACTAATGCCCATGGTTTTTTTTCAATCTTGTATGCTGTCTTATGTAAATTTGCTATCAAATACCACCCTCAGTTTTAACCTGCAAATAACTTCATTGCTTATGGTGCAATTTCCACTGGTGTAATTTAGATCAGAATCTGCATGCATATGTAAATATGTGTTCTAATGCATGCACATAAGGCCAGCTTTTCAACATACATACATTTATACATATATATGTATATATATGAACATTATTTTCTCAGTTGAAAATGAGAGGGAGAATCCATTGATTAATTACATACTGATCAATTTTAGAGCAACTAGCAGGAGAAAAATAAATAATTTGAAGTAGTAGGTGGATTTTTGGAGTCATGCACACACACCCCCCTTTACAATGTATTCTGATTCTTGTCTGTCCCAAGCAGGAACTTTTCTTCTTCCCCTGACTTGCAATTCTGAATTTTTTGTGGCCCTCAAATCTCATTTTTGGGGAAAATGGAGACAGAGATATTATTTAAAAAATAAAAAGAAAAAAGGGAAGAACCCCCCCCACTCAACAGCTACCCCAGCCCTCACTTCTATACCACCAGCCCAAACATGGAACATATTTTAGCAGAAGTGCCCCAGCTCTATCATATGTGCTATGCAGAGTCATCATGGCCATGGTGCATAGCTGAGAGCCGGAAAGCAAACAGCTGCTGTAGCCTGATTTGAGTTAAAATAGTGTCAGTGTTTAGTCTGGCGCAGTGCTTCAGGAGAGATTGGCAGCTGGGTCAAACAAAGTCATTCCATTGGCTCCCTTCCCAGTAAGCTTCTGCTAGTATTTAGGTACTAGTGCAGCCTAGGCCCCTTTTCTCAGGGATAGCCTAACATCTGACCGCACCCTCTTTGCTTTTTAAAAAATGCCTTTTCACTCTTTAAGATAAATCCTCTATTATACAATCTGCCACTAATTGTGTGTTAAGACTGTTTTTCTCTCGAAAGCTGACGCATCCTGCTCTCAACGTGGTCTAGAAAGCGGGCTCTTACAGTGTTGGATTAATAAAAGGGGCCTTTATGGTTTGTGAAAGAATATCTCTGTGCTTAGGCAGGAAACTTTTTGATCCACAGAAAAGCCAGACGACATCTAGGTAAGGCCGTGTATCAAATCTGCTTTTATGGGAGAGTGGGGCAGCGAGCGCTGTTTATTGCAATTGCTTCAAGTTTGCATGCCCATTTTGATAAGCTTTTTTAGAAAGTTTAGGAAATAGCTGCTCCTGCGTCTCAAGCTCTTTCTCTCCTCCCTCCTCCTCACTCCTCCTATGCCTTTACTGCTTGCAAAAGCTTGTAATGATCTGCTTAGTTTTCGCTGGAATACGCGCAGACGCTTTGTTTCTTTTTGGAGGGGGGTTTCTTGCAGAGGCGCAGAGCAAAAAAGTTCTGCTGTCGGACCCAAATGCTGTTAGAAGTGGAGTGGCTGGGGAGAATTTACAGGGAAAGCTTTCCACTGTTACAGACTGCCTGTGCAATCATTTAAAAGTAGTTGAAAACTGCTTTGAACTAACAAGGGTTTAATTACGGAAAAGTTTAACGTGGCGATGGAAGGAATATTAAGTAAGTTGTCTTTGTCTCATACTTTTTAATTTTAGTTGTTGCTTTAGCCTGTTGGGTCACATTTTTTGTCAGCGCTGAAGGCTGCCATGAATTGGTAATGAGGGCCCCTTTTGCACATGATTTTGGCACTTGGCCAAAATCAACTTCCCAAGGCAAGCTTTCTCTAAAAGAACCTGAAGCATTTTTTTGTGATTAGGAATCATGTCTGAAAGCTGCCACAACCAGTTGTGTAGGCATGTCAAAATGACTTTATACAGTATATCTGAAGCATTCGGGGGGGAGGGTCTGTTTTTTCCTCGTGTACCAAATTGTTGCTATTATCATTCTAAATTTCCGCAGCTTATGCACCTCCAAAAACCAGGCTTCAGAGAGCTAAGGCATAATGAGGATCGTTGGTATCTTTGTATTTTTCAACATGCCAAAGCAGCACTAATTGTCACATTTAAGCAAGATACAGTATTCGAGGTTGCTTAAAACACTATAGTGGATGTAAAGCAGATGAATCTTTAAACTTTTAATCTCAGTAAATTATGCTCAGTGAACAGTAAGTAATAATATTTTCGAGAAGTTTCTTTGTTTTAATTGTATGAGTGGAGCTTTTTGATATATCTATTTTAAAAAAATACATGCCTGGGTCCACCGGGGGGAAATTTGCCAGGAAAATCTTGCATGTGCCTTTGGATTTATCCCATTTCCTTGAAATCTGGGTATGGGTCTGATCTGCAAGGCAGGGAACAGGAGCTGGGTAGTCCTTTGTTGTTAAAAAGGGGGAAAGGGAGTTAGTCTAAACATTAGTGAGGAGCTGCAAAAGTTCATGTTTCAAGTGTGCTCGGAGTTCTGAAATTCGTGGAGATCATCAGTGCAATAAATGGGTTACTATTCCTTGCTGATATTACATAAACAAGTTTAGCACTGTAAGTGAATACATTATTATTGCACACTTGAATGTTCTGTGAATTTACTCTGTGAATCGGAAATTAAGGACCTCCTATTACACGCTGTGTGTGCTCTGTTCCCAGTGTTGTTTCCATGTGTGTTCAATGTAAAGATAAAATGCATTAGGCAGCACTTTTGCCAGGTATTTTTATTTTACATTTCTGCACTTGTGGCTGTAGCCGAGGAGTTGCTTGTTCCTTCCTATGCGTGTTGTTTATTTATAAGCAACACCATCTTTCGGCAGCAATATCGATATGGAACAGCCTTTTTGCACCTTCCCTGCCCCCTGCCCCCAGCCTTGATCTCTTTTGCTGCTGTTAAAATGGGCTTAACAGGTATTGTCTTTCTTCTGTTAAATTGTGTTTTCTGTAAGGTGTTCGGGGATGTGTGTGTGTGTTTCCTTTATTACATAATGCAAGACAGCTACACTGGGAGAAAGCTGGAGCTTTACAGACTCCTCAGAATCGGTACTTTCATGTAACTTGGCTGGGAGAGTTTGTTCATTGTTACATTGCAGCTGACTGAGTTACAGTACTCAAAAGTCTCCCACAAGTTTAACTATAACACATTGTAGTTGCAATGAAAATAAGCAGACAAGATGAACATGTTACAAAAGAATAGATGGAGAACTATAGTGAAATAAGACTCATACAACTTGATTGTATTTTTCTCGAGGCTTTTGAAAAGCTTTACAACAGGGGAAAAATATGTCACTGTTGAATCCTATTTGAATGTAAAGCATTGCCAGAAAATGATCATACTTGGTGCAAATGTAAATGTGATAGAGTTTTTGCAAATCATTATGGAATTTATTTGCTGGTGCGTGGAAGTAATTTCTCCTGGGTTACTGAATTAGGTACTGTTAATTTAAAATATGCACGTACTCTCCTTGTTACAGCAAAACTAACTTTAAAATGTTTTACTGTGATATGCTTAGTTTTGTCTAGAAGGTTTTACTGGGAAATAACAAACACATGCTAGTGTACTACTTCTAGGGATTCTCTTTTCTATTTTGGTTGGTGAAGGGTTGTGTTATAAATCACAGAAAGTTATTCTCCAAAAACTTTTTGAACAGTTTTTAAATCCAGATTTTTTTTCCTGATAGCATGACTGAAATGTAAAATCTAATATAGGAAGTAACAAAATTTTTCTTAAAAACTTAAAATAATATTAATTTGGCTTTTGATTGCAGACACCAAATTAAAATTTTCCTTGATGAAGAAATCTATTGTCTATATGAACGTACAAAATAGTCATGTTTTCATCAGATAAATCAGCATTCCGTATTCATTAGTTTAAAGATTGAAATGCATAGACACTGCATTATATTTTTAAATCCAAAACAAGTAGATGAATGTTATCAATAAATTGATAACTGGTTAGTTACTTTTCCTGACATTAAAAAAGGTGAAGAATATAAAGAATTCTCTATTGTGCCATTTTTATTTTCAACAGCCCTCAGGAATAATGTGTCTCTAATCATCCTACTTGGAGGGCTTTATGTTTTCTATTTGTTTGCAAACACATCATGAAAGAGTGCAATTATAAAGCTTAACTTCATTGTAATTTTGTATCTTAGATTTTGATCCATAGAAATGCTGAACTCTCAGTTACCCATTTTAGTGAAGTAAATCAATGTATTTTCCATTCAGAAAACAAATTCTTGCTTTTTAGTTGGTACTATTATTGATCATTAGACATTAATATTTCATATTTTAGTAGTGCAGTGTAAGTGGTAGGTATTTTTATGCTTTTGAATAAAAGTCACAAAGGTATTTATAAAATACTTTCACTTATATGAAAGAACTCTAAACAACAAAGAACACTTTCAGTTTATCAAGAAAACATCGGCCTTGTAAAAATAGCTTTATTTCTCAGTAGATTTTGCTGTGTGTTTTAAAACTTTAGAAGTGAAACGGGGCTTTTTTGTTTTGTCTTATGGGTTTGTTATTTTGGGGGGATTTTTTTAGCAAGGATTTAATTCATGTATACTAAGCACTTTGTTCTATATGTTCTAAATTCCAGCAATGAGATAAATAAATTGCTGGATTGGATGGAACATAATTATTGAATTTTGGCAGAACTTCAGTGAACTCTGCCATGAAAGATTAATGTTCACAGTGCGCTCTTAGATTCTAAAGTAACAGAGTAAGATAAGGGGAGTGCATAACAGGCTCCAACCTTTGTGGTTTAGAGAAAATAGAAAACCATGGGCAAATGTTAACTTTTGGTATAAACTGCTAATGATAATGTTTTGTCATCTGGGTGATAAAAACTACAGGAGGAGACAAGAAAATCTAATTTAACACAAATTCTCTCCACTTCTTTCTTGCTCTGCTTCCCGTTTTTCGGTATTAGAACAGCCACAGTTGCTCCGTGTTTGTAGGAAAAGGAGAACAGAGCAGGCAGGGTTCTTGCAGTACCCAGTCACGTAATGATGGAATCCCTCCACATCTGCATGTGTCGTATGTGGGTTTTTACTACGGTCATGAATTTGGTTTGTGATTATGGTGCATTGATTACAGAATTCAAGTAAAATTGTACTGGATGGATGAAGGCTACATGAATTCACAGTAGTGGTTGTTATTATTCCCTCTCTCTTTTTTCTCTACCAAACCTTGATTGTTTAAAACATTTACTTCAATTGACAATTTGTGGCTGTAATCACAAAATCTTATTCCTCTTGGTTTTTAAATAATTACTGCACCCAAATAATGTTTTAATTGAGAACAAAGATGTATTGTCCTGCCAGTCAGGCTTCCTTGGCAGACCCAATAAGATTGCAAAAACTTTTTAGTATTTTCAGTCAGTTTGCTATCGGGGAGAACAGGCACGACAACCACGCTGCTCTGGGGAAAGCGCAGCCGCTTTGCTGGCTGCTCCCTGCTCCTGGGAGCAATCCCCCTGCCTGCTCAGCCTCTCCAGCACCCTGAACCTGAGCCCACATGTTTTCTCTTCCTGACATACGTGCAGCAGCAAGCACCAGCCCCTTGCCACGGAGCTGGTTTCCAGGAGGGCTCAGGGACTGGCGGCACAATGGGCAGGCTCCGGCATGGCTGCAGACACAGGGGCTCCCTGCCCGGCTGGGCATGGGGATATGGCTCAGTGCACCCAAAATGCCTGGAATCAGAGGGAGTAAGGCAGGGAGGATGTATGGTGGGATTTTTCCTCTGTTTGCTTCTAGCTTCCAGACTCTTAACCTGCTGCTAAAAGTGATTGTGCTCAGCTCAGTGTTTTAAAATGTCAGGTATCCAGAATCTTGAATATATTTCATGATTTCAAAGACATTTCTTCTCTCCTTCTCGGTTACATCCTTAAGTCCATGATGACAGCATTATGAGTGGGAGAGTTAAGGAGGTATAAGGGCAAGGGGCTGATCCAGTGCCCATTGCAATCAGCAGAGAGAATCCCCCTGACTACGTGTCTTTGGATCCCACACCCTGTGACCTGGCTGCTCTTCCTCCTTAGTTCCTGATGGCACTAGCATGACTAGCATTGCCATCCTACTCCAACAGCTTCCTTTTCTTCATTGGCACTCCTCAAAGAAGAAGGTTTGCTCAGTAAAAGGCTTGAATGTGCCTTCCTTGTGTTGTAAAGAAGCAGAGTCTGAGTGCTTAATTTGACTATTTACAGTCCTTTCCCTTGTCTTTCTCCTCTTCTGGAAATGACTCTTGTTCCTGACCTAGAATTATCAATTCATGTTGCCATTTCAAGTGGAGTTCAGTATGTACAGCTACGTGTCCTCTAGTGTATCCCCATTAAAATATTCCATTTGTGTATGTCCATGATGAAATGAACTTATATTCTAGGCCTATTGTTTTGATAATCAGGCACACTTTTCTTTCAGTAAGATTGATTCCAAGATACCTTCATCTTCAAACAAAAAAGGATACTTTTATCTTTTTTATAGAACCGTAAAATACTTCAGTCTTTGTTTGCCCAATAAATGTTTGTTGGAAAACCTTTAACAGGTTGTATTCAGTGTGTCTGTATTTTAAAGTAGACAGCGATCCTTTTTTTCTTTTAAGTAATTCACAGAAATGAGCATTGTTTTTAGCAATGTAACAATGTTGGCACAGATAACTTAAGAATAGTAGTAGGAACATTGTGCCTTCTTTGAATCGCTAATAAATGTATTTGCAGAGTGAAATCAAGTTTTGCTTTTGCAGCAGTGGGGTTGTGGACTGTTAAAATACTCGACCTTAGAATATTGTAGATATTTTTGCAAAAGTCGTATATACGATCCGGTGAACACCCCCTATATAACTTTAATGCCTGATAGCTGGCTGAATGTTGAAATGCCTGCCAGGTGTCACCTGTGAGGCTCTGAGATGACCAGACAAGAAGGTGCACTGAAGCCCAGCCTGCTGTCCCCTCCCTGCCTGCCCCAGGAGCAGCAGCTCCCGGGGTGCTGAGCTGGGGGCACCGGCCCCGCTGCCCCGGAGCAGCTGCGCCGAGCGAGGCGGGAGGGAGAGCCGAGCGCGGGCAGGAGCCAAGCAAAGGCACTGGTGACTGCACAGAGCGCTTGTCCTGCCTGCTGGGGAGGGAACAGCGGCTGCTTTGGGATCTGAGCTCTGCCCTGAGCCTTCCGCAGAGCGGGGCCGGTGTTTTCCAGCTGCAATCCCAGAGTCCTTGGCACAGTGTGGAGAAGTCATGTGGGCAGAGCACTGGGAGAAGGCTCAGTCCTGGGAGGGATCCTCTGGGGCTTTATGAGTTACAGCAAAATTTAACACCTGAATTATACGTAGAAAATATGAGACAGGTGAATGTGGGTTCCTAGATCTATAACTATGTGGAAACCTTTCTTTCAAGCATGGTATTGAATTATTAAGCAGTATAAATTATACTGAAGAGTTGTTTGGGTTCTTTTTAAGTTACCTGCCCATTGTGCAGCTCGGCAGAGCAAATTATCCTGAAACATAATCTGTAAAATGAGGTACCTTTTACAAATTTGCACATCCTGGTGTCCATTCCTGAGGGGTCTGTCCCTGGGCATGCCACATCCCCCAAGGACTGAGCGTTACAAAAGTTTGACCTTTCCCTTCCATGAGACATACAAAATCGTGCATGTCAACATTACAGTCTTCCAAAATATAAA
Organism: Polioptila caerulea; assembly: GCA_013397295.1. NCBI lineage: Eukaryota > Metazoa > Chordata > Aves > Passeriformes > Certhiidae > Polioptila > Polioptila caerulea. The sequence continues at coordinate 34,878 of VYXF01007135.1, forward strand.
AACAGTGTTGTGAAGAAGAAGAGTTTTGCAGACATCTGAGACTTTTTGTCTTAATTGTGAGAAATGAGCAACAGTGATGTAAAAAAAGCTGTTTTACTTGGGTGGGGCAAGAGGGAGTAGGGCAGGAAGATTTGAGCTTAGAAAACTCAAGTCATGTAACTCACTATGTTTGCAACCTATGAAAATATTGATGACAGAATTAAAATCGTGTTATGCTGGCAGATCATAGCTGAAATTGCTTTTTGTGGTCTCAGAACATGGCTGAAGCAGCAGAGTATTTGACTAAAATACCTCTGTATTAATAGTAGGAAAGAAACAAGTACTGGAAAAGAATTCCAAATTCAAGGTATCCAAATAAGAATTCAAGGAATTCCAAATGAGGTATCTCATTTGGGGACATGCATTAGTTTGGTAAATTCCAATTCCCAGACTGGCAATAATGATTGTTACTGTATACTCTTTATGACTTTCAGAGCAAGAGAAGCCAACTTGAGGTGCATGCATATTGTGATACCCTCAGTGGTAAGTACCCTAACTGCAATCAAGTTTATTATATTTTTGTAGAGTGGAGACCTTTTCAAGACCACACTTGATGCAGCTTAGTCACACAACAGCTTCAAATGGCATTCTGGAATAATAAGGCAGTAACGTGATACAGTCTATAATGAAAATCAGTGTAAAGCACAGGTGGTTGCAAGCATTTGTGTGGTCAGATATAAAACCTTCACTATGGGTACAAGCTACCGCTTTCCCATTTGAGGAAATCATAATTAAAAGTGGCTTCCAGATGTGCTGGCACACATCTGCTATTTTTAAAAGAGAATTTTGCAAATACAAACTGGACTGTATTGCATTCATCATTTTAAAGCTGTTGATGGGTTTTCAGGTAATAAAAAGATTGGAGGCATCAACACTCGCACTGTAAAATTGAAGTGTTTTTAGACAACAGCATTTTGTGTTCACATTGTGTTCTTAGGATTTTTTGTGAGTAGTTCGTTGCTAAGGTGTGGCAAATATGCAAAATTTTTCTGGACAAAAATTAAAAGTTATTTCATGAAAACATGAGAGTTGATTCCTTGCTAGTGATTTCATTTTTACCAGATAGTTGTAGCAAATTTGTATGGTTTTGCCTGTTTGTTTTCAGTGCAAATAATAAATGATAATGAGTAAATGATATTGTAAAACATTAGGATTTAGTTTCTTTAAACAAATTTTCAAGATGTGATAATAATCAGAAAACAAGAAAAATATTATATGTGGAAAAGAGACCTTTAATTTTGTCTCACACAGATAGCAGAAAAAAAACTCCACTCACAGGCTTCCAAGATGAATCTTTAGTTGAAATATCTGGAAGAAAATAAATCAGAAAAAAATTTAGAAAAGGTGATAAGCTTTAAAATATTGCTGAGAGAATATAACAGATCTTTTGTTTTAGCTAAATAAACAAGCTGTTTGTCCTAATATCCCAGTAGTTTGGATGAAGATAGTATTTCCCCTGGAAATGTTGTCATTAAAATAAAATCCCTATTTCAGAAGTAAATTTTTGCAGTTCCAGAAGTTTTAGTTATTGCTTCTGCTTGGAATAAGTCCAAGGGAAGACTGTTGTGCCTGCTACCTTCTTACTGACTCTTCTTCTATGATTTTGAGTTGGATTTTAAAAAAATGAAGGATGTAATCTACAAGTCTGAGGGTCTTGAACTGTTGGCCAGGCTGCTAAATGATGACAGAAGGTTTTTCAGGATGTCCTATTGCCACACTTTTGCACATATTTTCTTTACTTACTTCTGCAGACATGACTTGTAGGCACCCTTTTCAAGTAAGAGTCCGATCCTTTTCAATTATCTTAGGAAAATACTGACACTGGGTAAATCAAATGGATTTTTTTGATATTTCCCCTTAGTTGGACTCTTTCATACAGCAGTTGCTTTTTTAATTTAAATCTTTCTTTCCTGACTAAGCAGAGTCTAAAACCTCTTTTTAAATGTGTAAATGTTGGAATAATTTTCAGAAGATTTAGCCAGAGAAATGGTTGCTGAGATCAAATAATTTTCAGTATAAAACTTAACATTTGCCTGTACTTACGTTTTTTTAATTAAATTTTCTGTCTGACACCTTTAAGAACTTTTAAGTTCTTACTAAGGCATTGATGGATTCAGTGAAGGATGCAAAAAGCAACCTTGGTAGCAAATTGCCCTGTGTGTTTGATTTTTCTGGAATAACATAATAACTTGCTGTGGTCCTGGTGGTGCTAAACAAGAGTGCTCTGGCTTTAATAATTTCATGCCTCTGAGACAAAGGGTTCAGATCAGCTCATTGCATCTGGTCTGTGAATGGGGACTTCTTGAGGATGCAATGAAATGGATGATAATCAATAAGAAGGATATTAATAACATCATAGTGAAAATGCTGATTTCATCAATACTGATAGTACAGCTGACCTTTTTCTTTTAATGCATCAACATTGTGATGGCTATGGTATATTATAAATGTTCTATTGTGCCATAAAGACTTCAAATTTGTGCTTCCAGTGATGGTTTTACAAGGGTGTATTTACTAACACATACACATACATTTAATATTAAACCACATTTAAATCACTGTTTGCCCAGGAGGTTGGATTTTAGTGCTGAACTGTTATGTTTGGGTATTTTTCTGGCAAAATGCCATTTGACATGAAATTTAGAAAGGTCTAAAAGAATACAGACATTCAGATGTGAAAACGTGCAAAATGAACACTACCTCGCACTTAAATTACACTCTGCTGCAATTAAGACTTGTTAATAGTCACTCCTCCAAACTGGCTGCTCACATCAGAGACCAGCCCTGACCAGACCCTCACAGCTTTGTATATAACCATTTTGTATAAAGGATCAATTTTCATAGAGGGTCAGGTAGGTTAAAAAAAAGCTTACTGAAAAAATAGATTACTTAAATATGGGGGAGGTAGCATCCTTGGCAACTGCAGAATTTTGAGTGCTTTTTGATTATTCACATTCCTATTATTTGAAAAGTAAAATGTTGCCCTGAGGGGGGGAGATGAGGGAAAGTGTTTTGGGGGTGTGCAACAAGTGGCATGAAAAAGGCACTTCACAGGATGGCGAAGTCCCATGGTCCTGCCCTGGCCCATGGATGCAGGATCCAACCCACCAAGGATGTATCAGCCCTCATGGGCAGCAAACCTGTCAGTGTAGCTCAAACAGATGAGGCACTGCTCCTTGGGGGTATACACCTCTTCCAGACATGCAGTACAGTTCTGTAAGAGGCCAGGGAGTTGATGGCTGTGAGTGGGGAATCTGTTAAATATATGATACAATTACTGTGATGTGTTGCCAATTTGGTGAGTCTTTCCTCTTCTGAACATCTATATCCTGTTTCTTGGGTAGCATTCTGGATTCTAGGATTTAACATGTGCAGTGCTCCCTAAATCAGCCAGAGAAAGAATTTAGAGTCCCTGCTTAATGCTACATTTAATCTCTATTTAGAACAACTTTTTTTTTCTTTGTTTTGGGCTTTGAAATGTTGATGTCAATATTTTCTTGTAAATCAGGAGCATTGCCAGCACATTTTGTGCCTCATAGATACCCATTCTTCACCTTAAATTGAAGACTTCTGGCTGTGGCTTCACAATCAGTTGCTATAAGAATATGGTCTATAGTGTTAGAAGTCTTGGCTAAGGCCTTGGGATGGCTAACACAGGGGAAAAAAAAGAATACAATTTAATATTAAGACTGATTTTTAAAAAGTATATCCCTAGGATGAAAAAATTCAGGGATGAGAAAGAAACATTCAAAATATTGCTAAAAATAATCTTGAAATATTTTGATGAAATGACTCTACAGAACTTGAAGACAGATCAAAAGTAATTATCATGTATGTCAAGATTTTTTTTTAAGTCTCATAACATTCTTATCTATGAAATAGAAAAAAGATAAACTATAATTTATCTTCTAAATAAAGGTCAAGGGGAAGGTGAAACAGATCAAGTTGTATATTTGCTATCAGGATATATTGAAATATTTCATTTTGTCTTGTTTTTCTACATCTATATTAGTCTTTGGGAGGAAGAAAGCCAAAACAATAATTCTGAACTTTTAACCAGAACTTTTTAACTTTGCAAATATTTAAAAAGAATATCTAAGCGACTTCAAAACCCTCTCTGCTTTTTAACATGACAAGTAAATTGACACATATCCTTGCAAATAACTTTATTTTTAAAGAAACAACCTTTTTTGAGGCAAAATTGTCTAAAATATTTCCTGCTTACTCTATCATGTGCCAAACATATATTTTACACTTCTTCAATTGTTGATCTTGTGATTATGTACAATGTGAAACATTAACTAATTATCAGTTTAAGCTGTGAATTTTCATACACATTCTTAGAGAATGAAGTACATGATAGTAGAAATACGTGGAAAATCTAGTTTCAAAGGCTTTGGCTGTGGATAAGCCTCATGGAAATAAGAGATCTGAAACCATCAGAAGTGGTGTGCTTGGTGATATACTTGAAGTCAGTATGTGTTAAACCATTATATGTATATTATATGAGACCTGCACACAGTTACACTGCAAATAATCTTGAATACAGCCAGGCAGTAATTGCTGCCCTGAGCTTTCATCTCCTTTGGGTTTTCCCCATTGCCTGGAAAACCTGCACAGTGCAAGTCTGTAGCCAGAGCAGCAAGACAGAGTCCTTGGGATACCAGGGGTCTTTTCCAGGGAGGCCCCATGTCCTACTGTGCAGCTGGGGGACTCTGATCACTTGCCTTCGCTCAGCATCAGCCCTCCATCAAACTGGGCTGAAACCCCTTGATATTTTGCTCCTTCCTAATATCATCCTGTTGAAATGTTTCAGTATTGTTTAAGGAAGGCTTAAAGACACAGCTCTTAGTGGGGTTGTCATTCAATGTTATTATACCCTACTTTTTACAGGTCTTGTGAAGGAATATCTGCTTTCAGCCAGAAATGTGAACCTTCTATCCTTGTGCAGGGTCATCAGCTGTGGCAGTAGCACTGAAGACAAATATATCCCCTCCTCTCCTGTCTTGCATAACTATTTCTATTGTTTGCTAACCAAATGCTTCAGAGTTGAGGTTGTTTCTGCTCAGTGCTGGTTCAACCGCTAGATGTACAGAAAAGCAAATATGTTCTGAGTATTATTTTCACTTTTCTGTGAGGCAACTAGGAGAGGCTTTTATTTTGAGCTATCCAGTCTCTTATAGAACTGCCTTCCAAGTCCAGATGATTAAAGGGATATTGTATATCTCTGAGAAAAGCTGTTCAGGGGCAGAACATGGGTTTCTCTGTCAGTAGCTCAGTAAAAAAGCATGTCTGTGCAGCATGTGCAGTTGCTGTTGACAGACACTCTCTGTTAGCTGGTAGTCTGGAGCGTGATATCCCATTTTGGGCACTGGGCAGCAAGAAGGGGGAAGAGTACAGTGACAATAATCAGAGATCCTGAAGGTCTGGTTTACAAGGAATGTTTCAATCAAGCGGAGTCATTAGCAAAATGTGTTAGGAAGGACAAGAATAACTGATGGTGCCTTGTGGACACATAGAGGTTCCCTTGTGTTCCCTTCAGCCTATCTTCCCATTTCCTTCACCATTTTCCACATTCCCTATTACCACACCCTGTCCTCCCCAACACACACAGTTTTCTAACTTTTCAGGGAAAATTTATCAACGGTGCTTCTAGCTGTTAAGCTTCTAAAGAGTTGATCAGGAAAAATTAACTTCTTTCATTACAATTAACGTCTTGTGTTCGCCAAACTGATTTGGATGAGGCAAGAGCTACTTTAGGGGATGACTGTTAAAAGAAGTCTTTTCAGTCTTTGTCATTGCTCCTCTTTCCAGCTCTATTCCCTGGTGTAGAGTTAACACATTGCTAGATAAGAACTTCCCATTATTTAAGCTTTTCTTAAACAAGGCTTTCCCACTGAATTTTCAATGGTACATTTCAGATGCCCACGGGAAGAATGGATGGAGAAAAAAATAAAGCAGAGAGAATTTGCTCCTGGAGCAAGAGCTCCAAAAAGGTTGCTCCTTGTTATTTCAGAAAACAAAGTCTGGATAGATGACAAAAAAAAACCCAAAAATCCACAAAAAACCCCAACCCCCCAAAAACCCTAACCAATTATAAATATTTCAGCTTCAGCATGGCAGCTTCCTAAGTAGCTAAGAAAGTGCCCATGGGAAGATCCTGTACTTTTAGAATAGTTGAAGATAAATTGGGATTTGAACATTGTGGTAATTTTGTTTGTATTTTACTTTAGCCTTTTCTTACCACTAAGTGAAACAGACATGTACAATGCTAAGAATGTGTGTCTAATGCTAAACAAATCCTTTTGTACATAAACCATGAGTACATGGAGTCTATATTTTGCCAATGGATTCAGTAACATACTATAATTAAGCTTTCAGAACACACAAATGACAAATCCTTGATAAAAATAGTGACCTGCAAAGTCTTACTGTGCAAGCTAGAACTGCACTAGGATGCTGTATCTTCCTTTAAAATATGATGGATATTGGACACTGAGAAATGCATCAAATACCATCAAAGTTGCATAGATAATTTCTTGTCAAAAGTGTTCAAAGTAACATCTAGATTTTCTCTTTTGATATGAATGGGAGAGTTACTAGGGCAGAATATGTCCCATAACACGAAAATAAACTACCTGTTCCTCCTGAGCAACCAGGTATCTTCCTCACTAAGTGCTGACTGTTTGCCTCAGTGCTCTACAAAGCAAATTTACAGACCCTGTCTGCCAGGAAGTTCTCAAACCGGAAGGCAAACATAGGATAGAGACAAAATACACTGGGCCATCCAAACCAAGTCTGGTAGAGCAAATAGAAAACATCAACACAAATAAATGGAGTGATGGAGCAGAGGGTGTGTTGGAGATGTTTGCGTTCTTGAAGGAAATGAAGAAAATTTCAATTTGCGGTGTTTTGAATACAACTGAGAAAAAGGAAAAGAAGAGGAAAAATAAAACTTAACTCTATGAAAGACAGGAAAGAAGGTGCTAAAGTAAAGCAATTTAATTGATGATGGAGTGGAGACCATATGGTCTTAAAATATAGCAAGAATGCGGGCAAGATAAGGATCCTAGAAATAAAATTTAGGTAGAAGCAGGTTTCATATTACCTACAGATCACTAGGAAATGTGAGGTTGCTGAGTGGAAGGTGTGCATTATGATCTCTGTGTGCACTGAAAACTGGAGTTTTCAAAGGCAAATGGAACTCTTTGCAGTTAAAGATGTACCTAGATAGCATTAAAATATGACCAACTGATCACTAGGTCCTGGTTCATAGTTGGATATAAATTTATTAAAATTCATCTTGTTGAAACTGTACAGTGGTACCACAAAATGTCAAGAGGAATCTTGAAAAAGAGGATTTCTTGTCAGTATCTGCTTATTTTAAGCAGTGTAATCCACTTGAGTGGTGTGGACTTTGAAAATTCTTTTTTTCTTTTAATCTTGGAAGGCAGAAAATTTTCTGTTTCTTTGGGTTTAAAAAAAAAACCCAAAACCCAAAAAAGGAATAGAACAAACTATTTCCTTTCATAAAATGTTTAATTCCTTATCAGTTATAGCCCTCCTAAGTTATTCCAGTTTTTCACTGCTGAATTCAGCACAGGTGGGTTTTTTCAGGTGTTAGACAACACATTTGATGTTGCCTGCACCCTGATTTTTGCTGTTGTGTGGTTGGTTTGCCAAGATGCTGAAAACTTCTATTAGAACACCTTAAAGATGACAAATTAGGTCAAAATTATGATACAACCAGTGCAGGAACAAGGCAGTATCTGGTCTTGCTGCTGACCTTCTGTGCTGGGTATGTATTTAACTCAAAGCATAATTTGTCTTCTGAGCACAACTTTTTTTTTTTTGTGGCAAACTGTTATTTTTATGTTGCTTTTAAAAATCAAGGAAACGTTGAGAAGGCTTGTTATTGACAAGAAAAAAACCTGAAAGAAGATCAGTATCTAAGGAATCAGAATTTAGAAATCTGAGCTTACAGTGGGATTTGAAGGATGCAAGGGTGTCTACAATAGATATCAGCCTTGTGATGAGATTGCAGAAATCGAGGAGCAGAGAAGGAAACAAATAGAGTTCTGTTGTGACCAAAGTTATTAAAGGAGGAGGAGGAGGGAACACCACAAAGAGATGGATAATCCTGGGTAAGATTTCAAAGTTTTCAGAACATGCCCAAACCAAATCTCTGTGGTCCCTAACATTTTGCTTGTTACAAACCAGTGCAATGTTCCATCCGAGGAGTGTATATTGAAAAATGTGTTTTAAACTGTAATACTTGGTTTGAATGTGTTCCTGAGTAATGAGCCAGTAAGGGGTGAGGAATGATGCAGCCCAGGAAGTGATTATGGTGGCATGAGAGACTGATGATGTACAGCCCTCAGACCAGAAAAACTGATGGATGAAATGAGAAGTGAAATTGCTGCTTTACTCTGTCTCTGAGGTGGCATTTATGCAAAACAATAAACCCAAGATTTTTGGTAGTAAGAACCTGAAATATGCTTCTCCCTGCCCACCAATTCTCAAGTTAAATTTCAATATTGCTTTCAGAGATACAATTTTTAAAAGGTCCTGGAGTGAATCATGTCATCTTACAGAAAGTCTTCCATCCAGACTAAAGTCATTTTCCCTCTTATACACAATATGGGTAATGAGACACCACTGAAAACAGGAAAACAGCTTTCAATGGGAAATATAGGAAATACTTTAAAAAATATTTACCAAACAGAAGAGGAGGCATCAGGCCCATTATCATAGAATTAAAGTGCTAGTTCAGCAGTTTTCTGTTTATTTTCTAGTCATGAACATTGGTTTTCTTCTTGCTAGCTGTATGTACCCCAAGCCTCAGTTAAAACAAGGAAATGGACTCTGATTTTTTTTTGTTCTGTTGACTGTGTAACAACTGTTCTCTTCTAGCAGTTTAATGTGATATCACATTAGTGAGAAAAATTACCTATATAAGATTGTGTGTACCATACCCTGGAGGTAAATACAACAGAATAAAGTTGGAAGGATCTGTTTCCAGTGGGCTACTTGAGAAGTTAGGAAGGAATAGTGGTCTTGTTATGCAGATGGTTTTCATTAATTTGGGTCTGCTGATGATCAAACACTTCAGGCTTTACCTTTGAGAGGACATAAGTGGTATCAAAATGATTTTCACGACCTTATTGGCAGCAGGAAAGCAAAAGATCCTGATCCTAAATTAAGAATTCAGATTTGAAAGAAAAGATTTCTGTATTCAATTCCCATGGGGGTTTTATGACAACTTTTTATCCTGTGTTTCTACAAACTTCTACAAACTTACTGATTTAGCTTCTACTCTTGTTTTTCATAAGAGCTCCACTTCCAAAAGAACAGTGCATTTAAAATTCGGCATCAAATGAGTAAAGGCCTGCCATACTAGAAATCTGTAGTGGCATCACTTTGGGGTTTTGTTCTGTTGGTCAAATCTTCATTCTGAAATCTAGCTGGGAAGTTGTTTTTTTGGATTTTGAAACTGTCCAAGGTTCCCTCTAATACCACTTTGAGGCACCTCATTTTTGTCCTGCTTCCATCTTGGTCTGTTCTGCTCAATCCCTTCCTATTGCTCATTCCCAGTGATTTTCCTGCCTTTTTTTTCCATGTTGGAAACCTTTGCATCACGCATGCACTGGGCACTTCTCTCTTGGTTTACTGACCTCTGATTGTTGCTTTTGCAAAGGTTTTGCTAATAGTGGTTATGTGGCATAGCTTTGGGGTTTTTTATTTAAGGAAGTGGCATAAGGATTTTCTGTTCAATTAAGTTTTTCAAAGTTTATATTTATCCAGGTAATTAAATGAGATCCTTGTGTGTTTTTCTTACAGTTCTTTAGTTCAACTGGATCTGTCTTTAATCATATCACACAGTATTTTCTAACATTTTGAATTCATTCCTTACTCTTATAGTTCAGCTGTAGCTTTTGAAAAATTTCCTGTGGTTTCTAGGATAAAAAGTTCACTTACTGTACCCTCAGTGGAGGCAAAGAAGTAGAAATTAATAATCATTCACTGAAATCTTTTATTTTGTTATATTGTTCTCAGGTACCCATGCTTGGAGAGCCTGGGAAATTTTTCTATAATCTGATGTTAAAAGCCAGTTCAGAAAATGAGGCAATTGGAATTTACCTTTGGAAAAGCCTCTCTCTGTCCATTGATGGGCATGAAAATGTGCCTTCTTAAATAAATAATATCTTAATTAAATAAGATACTAGCAACCAAGCTGTAGGAAAATCATTGCCCTTTGTTTTGAGCTCTTGTAACATGTGCTATTAGCTTAAGGAAAATTAGAGGAGGATTCTCATAACTGGCCTGAAGTAAATTTCAAACCTCCCACCTCACTGTCTTCTCCAAGAGTTGAAGTAGTGCATAGTCTCCTTATGCTTTAAAATCTTCATTGCCTTTTACTTAGGGACAGTCCTGCATGACCTCAAACTATGACTTTCTGTATTTCAATCTGGGAAGAACAAGATCTGTGTCTCAGAGAACATATTGCCCCGTGATATTTGCTGAAAGTTTATACATAGCAAGATTCGTTTTATGTATCTTGGCATACATATTAGTCGGATTTATTCCTGGAGACCAACTCCTACATCATTATAACTTCTACTATAAATCTAAGAAAATGTCTATATTCCATCTGAAGGACAAAGCTAAATGTCAAAGTTGGGTTGTGCTTTACACATCCCTTGCTCGTCCTAAGAGGGATGCAAAAGCTGCCATTTTTGTGTGCTTCGAAAAATAGCCTGAGCATATAAATAAGAGTTGAAAAGGAGAATTGCTCTCAAAAGATTATTCTTTGCTTTTCCCACATAAAGTTTATTCCCACTTTTTTCTGCTCATGATGAATACACAAATGACATCCTGCAAAGCCTTCTGTAATGCGTTTTTCCTGGATGCCAGTCAGATAATACAGTAAGAGCTCTGCTTCATATCGAGATGGGACTGGAGGTGAAAACCAGATGTGGTTGGAATTGCCTTTGTGTAGCTGCAGAATGGCATTTCAGAGCAAGTTGGCCTCATCACTTACTGTAATGGACATTTACCATATATTTAAGCAACATCTCTCTCCAGGAACAGTGATTCTCCGTTTGTTTCTTTTTTTTTTTGAAAGAACTTGTTGTATTGCTGATAAAGAATTTCTAGTATTTCATTACTGTGATATAAAAACAACATAATTTTTCTTTAGATCTTCAGTTATAAGGTGGAGCTAAAAAGCTACCACAGGTGTAGGTTTGGGTAAATAATGCATTATAAACTGCAATTTGCAATTGCTAAATCATCAAACAAAATATATAAAAATTTAGGAGTGGCAGGAAAATTATTGAGCCCTTGAGGTGTGTATAGATATTAATATACATTGTTTCAGCAGTTTTTTCTTAATTTTTTTCTCATAAAAATCAGTGTTTTTGAGACAGCCTAAAGTAATGGATATCCTGAACTTATTATATGGACTCTTAAAAGTCAGATCAGTACACATTTTGGGAGTAGAATTTTTACATTAGAATGTCATGCTGTGTGTGATGATTTTCAGGTTGTGTAGAACCTATATTTACAGGTACAGGCAGGGCAGTAGATAGAGCTTGTAGCTTTGCTAAGTTTTCATAAATCCTATAGCAGTAATTAAAGCTGATCTGCTTTTTAATGCTAAACGTGGTTCTGGGATTTCAGTATGTTGAGAAACATTGGCATCATAAGCAGTCATGTGTTTCTAATTCAGCAATTTTAATTACAGGAAATTTAACGATAATGAATAATAACAAAAAATAAAATATAAAGGAAAAAAAGACAAAAGAGAACCTAGTTTCCATCCCAAGAAAAAAAGCCTTTTGGTAATAAACTGGTGGCTTTACATTGGAAAATTCATTTATTGTACTTAGAGCATGTATGCTAACTGTTAGCAGCAGTCTTTTAATTTTATTTTTGCTTTCTTTTTTTATTTTCTCTTTGGTTCCCTTTTTATGGCAACAAATATCTATTTAATAATTTGGAAAACATAATGGTAAGACATGTTCCTAAACAGGAAGGCAGAGCTGGTGCCTGAAGAGTTTGGTAATAGGATATCGGATTTTGTCACTACCGTAAAATCAGTAATAAAACTAGGCAAGATTTTGGCCCTGCTGAACAAGAGTTTTGCCATTGATTTCAGCAGAGTCAAAATTTCATTGCTGGTGTGTGATAAGGAATAGCCTGAGTCAGAGTGGCAAGCAGAGGAAAGCTGCCCCTTTGGCTTGCCTTGGCTGAAACGTTTGTGGCCCCTGTGTCTGTAGCATAGTGAGATCCAACCTCTGTCACTTGTGCCTTTCCTAGCAGAGTATCTGATGGTGGAACAGGCACAAAGCTATGCAGTGTTCTCTTGGGTTGGTTTCCTTTTGTTTTCCAAAAGTGGTGGAAAAACTGTTTGGAGGAGTTGCTGATGCTGTGTCCTCTCTGCTTCAACCTTTAGCAAAGAAGACTTCGGTACTCCAGTTTTGTAGGGCATCCAAGAATGAAATAACTAAGAAAGAAATCTTCAGCAATTGGCACCAAACTGAGCATGAGGATGATAAAGTGTAGGATCCTAGGCCTGGAAAACTGGCCAGTTAAAATAGCAAACGATCCAATTAAAAATAAAAGACAAATTCATGTTCTTGTTGGGGAACGGTGGAGGTCATTTGTTCATGGTGATTCATTTGGCCAAGAGCAGCAGCAGCCTATATTAGGCAGATTTCCTTCAAAATTATCTTTTATATAGAGCATAATCAATTACCTCAAATCTTATACCTGATGAATTAGCTTTACCTAACCCTGTTGGTAGATTTATTTATGGGCTGCATATCCTGGCAACATACACAAATTTAGGGTTTTGAAGAAAAAAGTGAACTGCTAAGTTATGTGGCAGCTTGTGTGGTAGCCACTTTTTTGGAAATAGAATAATCAAGTTTCAAAAATCCAAGCTCTCAAAAGACTGCCAATTCCAAGTCACTGTCATTCTGACGGTCGCATTCTTAATTTTCTACATATTTTTAAAAAATATATATTGAATTAATTTTGAAATGGACTGCAAATTCCTTTTACCTTCAGCGTAATTCCATTTCCAGTTTAAGAGACGTTTCTTCGTAGCCTTTCTTTTGGAATGTTCAGTAGCAACAAAGATGTTAGAAACTTTGAATACGGTAAAATTTTGAAACCTATTTTGTAGTCCAGAATGTTGTTTAAACAACAAATGGAAACCCAAAGGGCTTGCTTTTCACACCTGAAATGCCTTAGGTTTTAAAGAAATCTCAGTGCTTTCCTTTGAAACTTAACGAAAAAATCTGATATTTTTAAACCCCGAGGATCTAAACTGTCTCACCCAGTCATTTCTGGTTTCTCTGTGCATATTTATGAGCAAAGATCAGGAGACTAAGATAATGACAATTTCTGCCATCTTTCTTTTTAAGCTAGAACATCTTGATTTGTTTCCTTATTTTGCTATTCTTGGTGTCATGCCCTTAACTGCATGCTAAAAATTAACTAGAAAGATGGGAAGGCATGTTTGCAAGCTAATGAACTTTAACCATTTTATTTTCTCATGTTTAAATACAGCATATCATGTGCATGAAATGTGTACAAATGTACAAATGTGTGATACAGTACAGAAGATGGAGCCAGGCTCTTCTCAGTGGCATTCAGTGAAAGTTGATTAAAAATTCTATTTAAAGGTGATTTGAAAAAATCACAGCTTTTTACCTGAGGGTGGTCAGCACTGAAGCAGGATGCTCAGAGAGACTATGGAGTCTCCATCCATGGAGATATTTTAAATCTGATGGTCACAGCCCCAAGCAACTTACTCTGACCCTGCTCTGAGCTGAGCTGGACCAGGCAGTCTCCAGAGGTGCCTTCCTGCCTCACTTTTCTGTGTGAATCTGTAATACAGTCTTGGCTAATGTCTTTTAAAAATGTAAGAGATTGTAAGCTAATAGTCTTACAGAAACACAGATCAACCAGATTCTGAAATTGTATTAGTTGTACTTTCATGATATAAAATATAATCGATAATAGATAGATATAGATAATAAATATAATATATAATATAAATATATAATAATAGATATAGATATTTAGGGTAGTATTCAAAGCCAGCCTTAAAACAGAACTTGGTAGCTCTGTTCCTAAATTAAAAATCAAACTATTTTTTAATTGTCATAATAAACAAGAGGATTCTGAAGAGTAAAACCGTAGAAGTTGAAAAAGCAGAAAAGTCACAATGTCAATAATGTGTTTAAAACCATGTCCTGGAGGCAGACATTAACCAGCTGAAAAGCACATAAATTAGGATCTTTTAAAAATTCTGGGTTGCACAAATCATTCATAAAATTGATGTATGTTGACTTTCCACTTTTTTTTTTTTTCTTCCTCCGTTAAAAGTGTCTTTTCCTCCAGAAGCTGCCCAAGTCTTTTAGGACNTGCCCAAGTCTCTTAGGACACGTGCTCTGTCCCGGATTCTGTAAACTTTGGTGGGCATTTACGTGGAGAGCTAAAGATTTCAGTGGGGTCCAAGTGTGATATGATGATGATGATGTTAACAGATTTATTTTCCTACTGGGATGGCACTCAGAGCCTGAGCCCGGAGCCCCTCACTGTGTTAGGTACACAGTGAGCAGAGCAGGAGACTTTTCTGCCCAAGGAGCTTCTCCTCAAGCACCCAGTCTGGGTGAGCTCCCCAACAGCTTCCATGCCTGACATTGGTGTACTCCACCTTCCCCCAGCTTTCTAAGGGACACTTAAATGGGGATTTGTATTTCTTTGGATTAATAATAGTTTTTCAGGGAAACTGTTCTTGAAGGTGAAAGGTACACAGAAGAGGGGAAAATAAATTAAGGAGTGGAGTTATGATGCGTTTGGAGCATCAGAATGAGCAGGTGGAGGAGTGTGTCTGATATCTAACACTTGGATAGTGTGTTTGAATGCCAAAAACTGTTTTAGAAATGATTAATTGTTATGTACTTGTAGTAGTTGATAATGCAAAAATTGCTCACTTCTGGTTTTTTTCTTTTTTTTTCTTTTTGAATTCATAGGCACTATATGCTGATAGCTACGTGAGACATGGCTTCTAAAATGGCAACCCTTTTCTGCATTATTAGCTAATGCACTCATCAGTAAACAAAGAAAAAATCCCAAATTTATAAACACTTCTTTTGCCTTTAAATTAATTTTGCATATTTACTATGTGTTTGTTTACTTATTTTCTTTTTTTTCTTTTTCTTTTATTTTTTTTTTAAATTACAATTTAAAACATTAAACCAAACCTTTCAATAGCATGCATGGACATGTTTTAATATATTCATGAGTGATCAAAATACAGTACAGAAATCACATATGCTGCTCTGTTGCAACTTTCAAGGTTCAATCCATCATTCTGGAACCCAGGGGGCTGAGATTTGACATCCTGCCTAGAAACCATACTTCAGATTGGCTGGAACTGTGCCATCACATGTTCAGGTTAAAAGAGCAGCTGTAATTTGTCTGGGTAGCACTTTAACTATGCACAGCAAATTGTAAAAACCATTTTCTGTAATAAAGTGGAAGATAAAATAGGTCCATTTGCTTCATTTCCTGATCTATACAAGATTTTCATCATTTTGATACAATACCACTTGGAGTTTGATCTCATAATGATGTAGATTTCTGTAACAATCTTTCTCAGATTAGCAGTTTTATTTAGCCTATATACACTATGTAGAAGACTTCTCTTTTGGCATTGAGTGGAAGACTTTTTCTATTGTTCTTTGGAACTGAAAATATGAGAATACTTTCACAGTAGGAGTTAAGTTTATATGTGATTGCCACAATAAATAAACCCCGATTGTACTCTATTTCAATTGTAAATACCAGATGTGAAAATACTCTATCCTGTTCTCTTTTTACTCTTTTTATGTCTTAGTATGACTTGCTTGCAAAGGAGTAGGAAATGTAAGTATTCCCAGCAACACAGTATGATATTTTTTGGTATAAATATATATAAAAATATATGTTTCTTTATGGCTTTGGTTTGTAATTATTTTATATTTCAACATATAGTGTTTACAAGTGTGGTTTTGTCTGAGCAGCGAGAAGGGAAGGGAAGGGAGTTTTCTAAGGCATTTAAAACCCCAAGAGAACTCACCCTAGGGTAGACTTTCCTCAAGGGATTTGCCAATGAGCCCAGTTGTGGGCAGCCTGACCAGGGGCAGCTCCTCTCACCTGTATGTGGAGGCTCTGGGTTTTGTTTCAATTCCTTTTGGATACTGCATAGTTTGGCTTCCAGCTCTTGATTTTGATAGAAGTCTGCAGAAGCTTTATGTGCCCATAGGCTGTAAGTAACAGCTTTAAATATCATTCTACTTTGCAAAACAAGTAATGGCTTGACCATTAAATAATTAGCCAGTCCCTTCTGAATCCTTAGTACATTTACTTCACCAATCTTCCTATAAGTGTCAGATTGCTGGGTTTCCCTTTTCACATAGCCATTTCTCCCCCAGCATCTCTACTTGGACTTCTCTCTTTCACCTCCACAGGCCTCTCTCTTTTGGAGTATGATTTCCAGTCTTAGAGTCTGCTAAGGAAAACCCCCTATCACTCTTTCTAAGCCCTGTGCCCCACCTCTGAGCTGAGGAGTCCCATTCACAGACACATCTCTGGGTGTTGCCTGTGTGTCACCACTGCAGCACCAGGGAAGGCTCTTCCCCTTCCCCTTCCCTCTGTACCACAGGGCTTTTTGACACTGTTGGCAAGACGCTTGTCTCTGTTGTTCCATTGTTGTAGCTCAGCCTACCCTACTGAAAATATATTCTTGCAAAATGTTGGTTTCCTTTAGCCCTTTGAAAATGCCCCTGGATTAAGAATTCAGGCAGCCTCAGTGTACTTGTATTAGGCATGTAATTTGCTGGGGTAGCCAAGCCAGGGAAGATGAAATGTGTTTCTGTATATTCCATCTTCCCCTACCACAGCGAAGCGAGAGCAGGCTGCAGGGTAACATTGTGTCTTGGTGGCCACACAAGCACTCGGTATTCCCTGGGGACTTGGAGGTACAACAGCTGCACATAAATATGCATAGCTGGAGAGATTCGTGCTTGTGCCTCATTCTAGGGCTGATTGGCTGTGGTGCTGCCCCTGTAAATCAAGGAGTGCTTCCCTCGTCTATCAGCTGCTCCCTTGCTTGGAAGCAGACAAAATGGTTAAAACGCCAGCAGCCCACAGAGGGCTCCTGAGTGAGGGAGACTTGCTTGCTACAGCGTGCAAAACGCTCCCCTGAATCTACAGTAGCTCTCAGTAGATGAATTTAGCACTCAGCAGATTAATTTAGCTCCCAGTGTGCTGGATTTAGAAAGAAAAACTAATATAGATGAATACATTCTGTTCAGCCAGCATATTTTGTTTTGCAACAATACACATGTCTTATTTGAACTGCAATCTGGTTGGAAAGCGTTCTGCGAATGGTGCATTGGTCATAAAAATGAGTCATGCTTGCTCATTTTTTAAAAAGCTCTCATGTAGTGCAGATTGAGGAAAAAGGTATTGAGCAATTCACTGGAGAAAGTATTGGAATTGCAGACATCTCTGACGAGCTCCAGGCAGATTTTAAGGTAGACTTGCATATTCTATTGCAAAAAAAAGTAGCAGCTTTCCCTTTGTTACCTTTGTATCAGTATGTGATGTGTGCACCACCCTGCTCATTGTGGCTTGTGGGCAAGGTTTCCTTGGAAGGATATACAGGCTGGAAGCTGAAGGTATATCCAATGGCTGCTGGGAAGCCAAGTAGGATAAAATCAAGACACAAAATCCTTTGTTTCATGACTTTATTTTAACCTTTAGCTTTCTTCCTTAATCTGAAAAATGTCACAAGGAAAGTGGGACTAGATCACTTATGAATGATAAAAGGGTAGCTACTTGCTTATGATATTAGTAATGTTTACTATTTCAGGAGCTAGGAAATTGAATAAAAAGATAAAGATATAAACTAAAAATATATATATTAAAAAAACCCACTCTGGACCTGATGAGATAATTTGAACAATTTAATTTGAATATAAAAATGGTCAAGGAAATGAAAAGAAAAATGCTGTAATGTGACAAGCTGGCTTTCAAAAATATTATCCTCAGTAAGTGAGTATCTTATGGCAAAGACTATCTCCCAAAAAAGATTCCAGAGCTTTTCTTGACAAAGTATTTCTACTACCGGCAGCAGAATGATGGTTATAAAACATTCTTTCTGTCTTTCAACATTTTTAAAAGGAAAAAAACCCACATTAAAGAATGGGTTGAAGAGCAAATAACTCAATTGAGTTGGTGCTGTACAGAGCAGATCTAATTTACTTGGGAGTTTCTCTGCTGCTAGTGTGATGACTGCTCTACAGTAGTGACTCCCAACATCATTTAATCGAAGGACTACTGAACCTTTTGGAGAACCCAAACCAAAGACCTTCCTCCTAATGATAGTGCAGTGGTTTTCTTTTACCAATAGATAAACATAAAGCAAAACTTTGGAAGCTCTTATGAGGTTTGTTTTCCCCACTTGTTTGTGTACTGCCTTGCATGTGCAGAGATACTCATATGTTTTCTGCTCTGTTTTTAAATCCTAGAATATTTTTGGAGTTAAAATCTTGTGATATCTTACAGGCTACCAGCAGCTTTTAGTCAGTATGTCGAGGAGTGCTGCAAGGAAGACCACAAAGGCTGGAGGCCTGGTTCCTATGTTCGCCAGGAGCCTTGCCCACCAAACCACAAAGCATTCTGTGCACGGTTGCTCTTCCTTCTAGATGGTAAATCCTGCTTTCAGTAAGAGACTGAAAAGTGGAAATCCCTCAGGCATCACGTGGGATTTTACCAGTTCTCCTGTGGGGAGGAAGAGGCAAAGTGGTGCATCTGCAGGACATGCAGGCAGGCAGCCTAACTCATCATGCCTTCTGGCTCCTCTCTTCCAGGAGGAGAGATGGAATGTGTTAGGAGTAAATCCTACTACTGGAAGAGGAGTGAGCAAGTCCTATCCCAAATGGACCTCACTGGGAGCTGCAGGAAGGGGCTGGACAGGGATTGACACCACACTGCCCTAGGCAGTGCCCCTAGCTTTGCCCCTGCAGCCCCCAACCCCAGTGAACAAAGGATGAAGATGCAGAAGACATGGAATTTTTCTAAGGGATGAGCAGCAACATTTGGGTCACACTGGAAGCAAGCAGAGGCTTCTTCTAACTGAGGTCCAGCTTTTTCTTGGTGCTAGTTCTGAGTGACACAGTCTTTCCTTTTCCTTGTCTCTGTTAAGGTGGTTTTGTAGATAAATAGGAATGATAAATAGATAAATAGGAATGGAAAGCTAATGGTAAGTCACAAAGATGCAACTGCACATCTACAAGGACTTTGTGAGTGTTGCAGGGCTGAGTACCCTAGACCACTGGCCTGTGCAAATGTATTGAGGGGGGATTAGTCATTAGCTCTACTTTCAATAGTACAAATTTTTGCAAATAGACCCAACTTCAGTGTCTTCTCTGCCGTGGGACAACATCAGATCATCCTGCTGCTGCTGCAAATCCTTTCCTTTCACAACCCACTTAATTCATCTCCTCCTTTCAAGGTTTTTTGTGTTCTTGGCAACGGCTACAGAGGAAATTAAAGGCTTTACTTCCAGACTATCTTCAAACATGGAGGCCGGTTTCTGAAAATCCCATTCTAAAAGCTTCACTTTTTATTGTTTTCTGTACTTCCCTGCCAAGATCTCCTTGCTGTGGCAAAATACTGTTATCTGTAAGTTATATTAAACTAGATAAATTTTAGTGTGTTGGTACTTGAGAATACCATACCCTCATCCATGCATGGCCTTGTTACGGTTTAAGATTGTGCCAGACTCCCGGCATGCAGAGCCTTGTTTTAAATGTTTAGTTGATTGGTTGGTTTTTTTTCTCTTTTGGGTCAGTGTGGCCCCAGCTTGAAAGTTGCAGACTGGGACACATCCAATAAGTTGGGCTAATTTTATTTAGATCTGTTATACATAAATAGTTGTTGTGGCTCTGATGTGCACATGGAAACAAGGGGTAACATACATTAGTAAAGCTGACTTGCCTGCACATTATGAAAGTATAATGTGTTCCCAGCAGTGCAGCAGTGGTGCTCCTATAGATTCTCATAAAGAATATTTGCTGCTATAGTATTTATAGAAGTTAATGGATCTCAAAACTGCCTCTTGATCATTACAGTAATGTTTATGCTTTTATACAAAAACAGTTTCATGATCATATTAAATGAGTTAGGAACATAGTTATTTCTTCCCTGGAGCACAACTGGCCATTCTTTTCTATTTCTGTGATATAATTTTAAGCTGATATTTTAAACATTCTTGATATTGCTTAGGAGGTTATAAACAATAAAGTGAACAAGATAAGAGATATTTCAGCTGAGCACAAACTGTGCTCTAATATGGAAACAGGACCAAACAACCCATATAGATGAAGTCAGGTATTATTTTCATCTTACCTTGAGAAACTTAGAGAATAAACAATAGCCTAGGGTTGACTAGCTCAATACATGGCATGTGGAAAGCATTTATTACCAGCAAAGCAGATATCCTGTTTAAGAAAGTTGCTGCTATTTAGAAAGAATATTTGGTTTGTTTTGGAGTTCATATAAGCTTGGATATAGAGATATTGCAGTTTTAGTCCTAGGAAACAGAATTTTTGTTTAATGAGGAAGAAAAACATTTTATCTCCTGAGGTTTTATTGGTTCACTGGAAATAATTTTTATTTGTGATTTTGTCTGCATTAGACACATGATTTACAAGCAATGTTTGCCTTCACCACCTTTTCCTCTCCATTCTCCTGTCTCTTCCCCTCACTTCTGCAGACTTAGCTGTCTGATGGAGATAATAATTTGTAATAACTCTATATCTGAGGAGTTGTACTGGCAAAGTCATAGTGGCTACCTTTGGCTGCTATCTCTGTGTAGGCAGTATTTCTTCATGATATAGTGGAGCTATCTCATTCAAACAGACTCAGGTGCAAGAAGAAAATCCCAGTCTTCAGTAAATAAAGTGGGTATCACTTTACTGAATACAGCAATGTTTAGAATTTTTATTTTTTTGCTCCACGTTTGATGAAACCTTTGACAAAGGGTGTTGAACAGTATGGTGTGATGGGACATAATTTCCCACGGAATTAAGAAGAAATAAGATGGTACTGAAAATAGCATGGATTTCACAGTTGCTTTGGAGTTCTGTACACAAACCATGCATAGCATGTTTTTTTCTTCTCCCTTTATTCTTTTTTTTTGTTTTGTTTTGTTCTGTTTTGCTTTTCTTTAACTGCATATGTTAATAGCTATAGGAACATCAATTTTTGTATAAAAGACTAAAAAATACTGCACACAGCAAAATACTACTGGCTAACCAGTTTCTGTATAGGGAGAGGAAAAGACACTCCATCTTTTTGCTTTCAAGCCAGCCAAGATAACTCATCTCTGCACAGAACATTCCAAGGGCAGCAGGAGGAAATCTACATGCATGAGATTTGCTGAGCCCTTATCACTCAGGAAGTGGGAGGAATGGTCTTTAGATTGGCATTCTGGTCTGGGTTATCAGAGACTCAGTCGTGGTTCCTGAGTTATCGCAGATATCCCGATGTTGAGTAGCATAAGTAGTTTTCCTAAGCCTCAGTTCCCCATCAGGTAAAAATAGTGATCTCTTACAGGGCTGTTGTGGGCATAAATACCCAAAGCTTGTTAAGTGCTTAGCTTATTCCATAATGAAGCTTGTCTAAGTACTTCAAAGCACAGTTTAGACTGGAATGTGTATGTGCTGTATCCATGCACCAGGCATTCATTAATATCTTGGAAGACAGAGGCCCAATGCACCTCAGAGGGTGGAAATATCAGCAATGCACTGAATTGCTCTTGTGTGAGAACCAAGAGACACTTCTTGGTGGAAGGCAGTTCTTTGAACTGTGGCTGGACATGACCTAAGGAGGAAATTATTGAATTGCTTGGTCCAAGGAGATGCCAGAGAGTGAGAAAGCTCTTATGAAATTCTCCATTGAGAGAGGAGGAAGTGGAGGAGCAACACAAGCAAGTACTTTATAAGAGAGAATATTTCTAAAATGGATGTTTCTTTTTGGAAGCCAGACATACAGGAACAAAAAATGGAAGAGAAACAGGCAACAGGATAAAACAACAGAAGGATCTTTCTTCTGGTAGACTATAGCTCAAGACATAATAGGGAGTTGGAAAAGGAGAGGGAGAATATGTTGGAGAAGGGGGAGAGAGTAACAGTAGCAGCTACTGAAATACTGATGTAATTTATTGGATTTAACTAGTGAAACACTAATGTGGATGAAGTTGTGCAGAGGAGGGCATCACAGAAGGATCAGAAATCAGAAGATTTTTAGTTTGAAGCAAAGAAAAACATTTTGTGTGAGAAGATTTCTGTGTTAAAATAGTCAGAAGAAGAATAATTATCAAAATACTTCTCTCCAACTGAAAAACCTCTTCAGGGAATCTGTCTGTTTGAGCAGAGGGAAGGGTGCCCTAGAGATACCAGAGCTCTTTCAAGGCTAGAGGCAGAGGTCAAGGTGGTGCTGTAAATTCCATCAGCTCCAGTTGTGTGCTCCAGGCCCCAGGAGGAGACCTCGGGCTGGCTGGGAGAGGGAGCCAGGCTGTCCATGGGCGGCGGTATAGCGGATTGTTCCTCAGTCAGGACAGTGCAAAGTGCATCGTGAGTGAGTGTTTGGCCATGGAGGCAACAGGTTCCTGGTGTAAAAATAGTTGTGGGTGGGGGATGTGACTTGTGTGGAAAAATACTGAGAGAGGAGGCAGTCAGCAAGACAAAGCAGCGGGAATACTGAAGCTGTACTGGGAAAGATGAGCTGGAATTTTTCTAAGAACAGATATCAAAATTTTAAGGTAGAGAATAATCTTTAGGATGAGGTCTAAGTACAGAGAGTACCTGACTGGATTTGGAAATTGAAGTTTTCAAGAATTATCTTTGAGAATCTCAGTGATTAGAGGGGTTTTCCCTTGTTTTGTGCTTTTCTTTGCTTCTCTAAGACCATTCAGTTTCATGGGAAAAAAACATAAGTAAAGAGTGACATGTCATCCCATCTCACCTCCTGGATAACACTATATTCAGATAGCTTTGCTAGATGAGGTTTTTGTTTGGTTTGTTTGAGAGGGTGAGCAGCAAACAGAATATAAATTTCTCCTATTTAGTCACACTAGTGAAAATATGAGCAATTTGGCATTTAACTGTCAGGTCTGTTCCTGTACAAACCTTGTTTAAGAAGGATTTAAGTAAATACAAATGAATTATTGAAAGCATAAAACATCTGGAACATTTTAAACATAATGTGATTATTTTCTATCGAGCTACTTATACCTATTATGGATTTAAAACAATTCCACTTTGCAGCCGCTCTTACGTAACTTGTGGCTTTTCTGTTCTTTGAAATTCAGCTTTCCATTCATGTGGTGTATTAAAAATGTTACGAGACAAATTACAAAGCTCAACTGAAATAATGGCAAAAATCTTAATCAAGTTACTCTACTAGATAAATAACTAATATAGTGCTTACTGTTCTGTGGGGGAATTTTGTTGTTGGGTTTTTTTTAAATCAAAAGAAATGCTAATGTAAGAAGCCAGGGCTGAGTGGGATGTGCTTTATTTTTTCTAGTGCATGGTTTAATGGAGTTGCTCTGCACCTGTAGTGTGGTATTTAAGATCAGTTTGTGAACTACTATTCCTGTGTAGTATTTTGTATTCAGCAGTCTGGAACAGGATCTTTTTGCCTCCTGCTAGCATTTGGATGAGGGTTTTCTTCTCCATGGGGAGACACTTAAGGCTCTAGAGAAGCTGCAGGGAACAACAGGAAAGCAGAAATCTTCTGTTTGCCTACTGAAGGGAGAGGAAGAGGGTGATTTCCAGGGGGGATGCCCGGCTGTAGATTTGCTCTGGGTGCCCCACAAAGTATCTGGCACCGGGACTGAGCTGCAGGGGATGTTGACTCAGAGGGAGGTGTGGATGTGCCTTCCAACACTCATCCAAATGCAGGTTTCACTTCTCTCTTTTTCTGCTGGAATGGGTTTACAATGCAATTCATCTCCTAATAAATATATTAAAATCAATACTGGTTTAAATATTTTAGGAGTAAAAAAGACTTAAAAGATTCTGTCTTTTCTTTTTGTAGCAGTGAGTGAAACGACCACTGACAAAATGAAAACAGCTTTGTGTTGATAAATTGGTCATTGCTTGGGTTTTGTTATAGGAATCTGACTGCAATTAGCAAAGCAAAGGCTTGAGTCTGTTTTATGAACTGAAGTGAGCCTTACGAAGTAGAATAAGTCTTCTTTTACTGGAGAAAGAAGAGTTAAGTTTCTACCCCCAAATCATTCATAATTTGCAAAAGACCTTAAAGAACTCAAATTCATTTAATAAAATGTTTGATTAATTTTTCTGTATTATGCTTTTGAGACAACTCTTCACAAAATATATATTTTTTTTAGAAATTTGAAAATCCATGTAATGAAAATCCCTCTAAATAAGATGTGGTTTTTATCACACAAACACATGAGAAAGAAAGAAAGAGAGTTTGGTTCCTCCAAAAAAAACATGAACACCTTTTTTTTTGCCTACAAAATTATCCATTCCTGGTTTATTGGTATCTGAGGTGTTGGTAGGTAACTTCATGGTTTTTTTGAATTATATATGACTTCTTAATCTTTTCAGATTGACCCCATTCAGCTGGAAATATGCATTACAAAATGGGTATTTTTTTTAAACATTTAAATTCAATTACTGCCAGCATTTTTTTCTGAAATTTAGAGGATTTTGTTAGCTTTTTTTTTTGCATGCACTTATAACCATCCCCAGTATTATTAGCCTTTTCCTCCTGGAATGTGTAGTTTATTGAGTAGAGCAGAGTGTCCTAGGAGCACTGGGGGCAACCTGGGGACACTTGTTACTTTCAACTGGTTGTATTCTAGGGAAGTGCTATGGATAAAAACTGGGAAAATAAATGTCATGACCCCAGGAGTGCTGTATCATGGTGTATCTGACTCCACCCAGAGAACAGGAACCCAATTCCAAGCTGGAAAGCTGGGGGCAGCTGACACAGGGGCTAAAAGAATTGCATGCTGAAAGGCAGGAATTTGCAGCTCTTGAAGTTTACTGGACACATTTGTTATTGTGTTTGTAACCAGCCAAGTGTGTTGATGGTGTAAGAAGGTGTATGAAGCCCATTGTAGTATTATACAAAATAAAAAGACCATTAAAACTGTGCAAAGAAATCTGTGCTGTCCTGAAATACCTTGATGCTACCACAAAGGTATTCAACTGAGATGCTTCCTGTTTCCACAACTTTTTTAAGCAAGCATCTAAACTGATAAATTTCTTTTATCCATGGTTAGGTGGAGGATGAACAAAACTATTTTTTATAGGAAGACTTAAGTCCATAATAATAAAATCAGGTTGATTTTAGTACTTCAAAAAGTCCTTCTTTTAATTATCTAGTGTGCATTTCTGTGGGCCCTCTGTTCTTATTTCTTTTCCCTTTTCCAGATAAATGGGCGTGGAATGGGATGGAAGAAGTTCAGGCATTATAATGTGCATTCCAGGATTGTTTGTGCTGAGCTGATTTTAATGCCTACAGGACTAGGGTCAGAAAAGCCAGTTTAATTATGTACAAACATCCAAGAGCTATAGACAAGAACTCCAGCTACTGATAAAAGTAACCCCAGCAGTGATGAGTGTTGCAAAATAAAGATCCCCCAGAAACCCAGTTAATGGCATCTTTGTTCCTAACCCGTGACTTTGTAGAAGTCCTGATACTTCAGGTTTAAAAATTAACAATGTGGACCTGAAGTGAAAATAATACTTTGAAAGTGGGGATGAAACAAATTCTTCCCTTTTCATCTTCCCCCAATGATTTGCAGGCAAACACCACCCCAGGCAACTTCCGAACTTCCATAATTGCATTGAATTCCTTGTTAATTGGGCTTTTCTCTTGCTTTTGAGTTCTTTCTTGAGTAATGCCTGCTTTATAATGATTTGTGTGCAGACAATAAATGTAGAGATTTAAAAGGATGAAGGCTGTGGCTCCATATAAAGATATTTAGCCCTTAACTCCCATTGAAATCAATACCTTTTCAAATCTCATTATGACTTAAAATTTATATGCATAAAATAGGATTATTATTAAATGTTTGAGGGATAAAAAGAGAATAATAACACTGTTGTCCTCCAAAGGGATTGTGAAAATTGTATCTTTAGAACAGAATGATAATTTTTCCTGTAACATGATGTTTTTTACATCATATGTGCTCAATCTGAAAACAAAATTTGGTGACTGTGTCTGAAAACTAGAAGGGAAATGCTTCATTTCTTGCTTGGACCTCATCAAAAGTTAAAAATAAAACCCTGTCTTTCATCAGAATCTTTATGATGCCTGTTCCTCCAGAGCAAGTGAGGATAACAGTTTGTGATTCACTAGAAGTTAAAGTACTGAAATTATTTTCTCTAAGCAATGCAGAGATAAGTTGACTAAGAAGGAGTGAGCAGTATCTTTTGCTCTGAAAGAGGCTGTGACACAATAAAGGAAGTAGTGCTGCTACTTTTTTTTCCCATAACAGAGCCATAGGTTCAGGGATTTCAGCTGGTTCAGGAGTGCAATGTCAGCATCAGCAAGGATGGGTGGCCATCACAGTTCTGAGACCTGGCCAAGTCTGCAAATTGCATCCCATCACTCATGAGTGCATTTAGTCTTGTAAGTTTTCATGCACATCTCGATGTTGCTGAAAGGAACAGCAAAAGCACCCAGAAGTCTAACAAGGAAGGATGGTTTGCTCTCTAGTGCTAAACAAATGTAATGTTTAGGAGCATCCTTGCTTGATTCTGGAGTCCAGCCATGAGTGATTGAGGCTGGTGGGACATAACTGGTGACCTAACCACACTATCAGGAAAAAAGGGAGAAGAACTGTCATTGGTAAAGATTGCTGTCTTTTAGTGCACATGGTGATATTCCTTCTCATGCAAACATGGCTTTCTTAAACAGAACAGATTCTGCTTATGTTTTCTGTTGGGTTTAGATTTGGGATGTGTTTGTTTGTTTGTTTGTTTGTTTGTTTGTTTTTTCAATGTAAAACTCATTCCTGTGTAGGACCTCAGAATAAAGGAACACCTACAGCAAATACACAAAAGCACACTCACCAGTTCATTTTATCCTTTATCTCATCATCATGCATCTTTTCCCTATTTCTGCATTTGCTCTGATATTAGATCTGAGCAGAGAAATTGTTTTATCTACAGTTACATGCATAGTCCAGTGGTGCAAACCCAGTAACAGGGCTGTGGCTAGGATTTGCACAATTAGTCTTTCTAAAATGAGATAGATGTTTTCAAAAGTCACAAACAGGCAGATGGTGAGGAAATGGTGAAGACATGACCCGTTCAGTTCAAAGTTGTTTGACCTAAATTACAGTTTCTGAATTAAGATAAATTAGCCTGACTACATCCAAAAGATGCTAATGTAACAAGAGAAACCTTTTTTTTAAGCAAGATATACTCTGGGGTTTGCTGAATAACTGGGCTGATTTGACTGGGTTTGCACGTTGTCTGTACCTTGTCTTGTTGCAGTTTATTGGTGCATTCCAAAATCCTCAGCATCATGGTCAGTGGTTTCCCTTTTAGTGAAAAATGTAAGGCATGTTGGCCAATCCACATGCATGGAATGATGTTCCACATGCCAGAAACTGCTGTCTCAGATAACTGGTAGAGAGGTGAAACCATTCTGTGCCACCATAATCCTTTTCAAGAGTCTTTTGTCGACATTCTTTTTGACACTTTCAAATAATAAGACTCAGTTTCCAGAGTCCAGGGTTGAAAGTGTGTTTCTTTGAGGTCAATAAATGTCTGGTGAAAAATTCCCAAAAAACCCCTCTGTCACACCAGTGGCAGAAGAAATCATGAAGAAAGGATGGAATGTGCTGTCAGTTATTCACTGACCTTGAGGAGGATCATCTACATCTTCCAGCACTGGAACTGGTGACAGTAGTTGGCAGAAGTCATTCTTCCTAACAAGAATTCTTCTGTTAGGAATTCTTCCTAACAGAATTTCTAAAGATTACATCTAATCAATTTCTTAGATATTTACTTATCAAGAAAATTATTTTCAACGTACTTCATGTTTGTTTGCAACTGACACTTTGGAGCAGGGCCTTGAGTATAAAAAGTCTGGTATAATGCTGAGTCCTCTGAAAAAAATGAGTCCATGTGACTCGAATTAAGTATTCAGTTTTCAGACTGATCTCTTGGCACTGAGGAACTCATCTGGGACAATGTTATTCCAGCAAAAGAATTTGCTGAACTTGAGTTGTGCAGTGTTTGCAACACAGTCAAAGCATTCATGATTAGAATATAAGGACCACAGCAAAATTATCACATTTTTTCTATGAGGATTGGAATATTACTTGTTTAACGACTCTCCAGACCACAGGTCAATCAATGAAATTTCCCAAAATATCGGTGCTTGAACTTCAGTCCAGTTTGTGCATGGACTGAACAGGGGTTCCCATGGAAATACTGTGTGACTAAGTAATTAACAACTGCAGCATACTCTGTAGTCATTGAAGAAATAAAAGTTGCTCAGGAGGACTACAAACTTGGCATTTTTTGATGTTAATATTCATCACATCATAGTCTTAATAATGCTCTTTTTACATTATGTTTATTTGAAATGTTATAGAAAGTAAAGCAACTGT
The DNA here is from genome assembly GCA_013397295.1 of Polioptila caerulea. Taxonomy (NCBI): domain Eukaryota; kingdom Metazoa; phylum Chordata; class Aves; order Passeriformes; family Certhiidae; genus Polioptila; species Polioptila caerulea. The sequence continues at coordinate 63,655 of VYXF01007135.1, forward strand.
ATATTTCAGTGCCCTGGAGAACATTTAATAAGAAATATATGCCTTCTTTTTTCACCATCTGAACATCTGAGTATCCTTCTTAATGATAGTTATACATTTGGATTTGGATAAAAATACACAAAAATTGATGCCACCTATGTAAGAGACACCCTTAAACCTTTCTTTGAATAGCATGGTTTGGTATGTGTGCTGGGTTTAGTTCTGTTTATAAATGTAATCCTACCACATAGTCAGGAGTCTTCTGAACAAACAGGGACTCGCTAGATTTGAAGAGACTTTTCATTCAGAATGATTTTGCTGCTTGCAGTTTCTATATAGGAGTAACCACTCATTACCAAATTTTCCATCAAAAATATGGGAGAGATAAATAAATTATAATGAAGTTTTTTTTTTCTTCTTTGCAGGTTTCTTTTACACTGTGTTCTGCTCTGACCAGTGAATTTTGTTTAACCAGGTAAGCAAATATGCTTAGTCATGTTTTTTTTTCAGAAAGATATTTTCCAGACATTTGACAACTAATTCTGGGAGATTAGGGTTCTGAATTGTTGGATAAAATTTGGAAAATCCAGTATAAATATATTCAAAAAGCTTTTGTTAGTTTTTAATTTAAAAAACTCAAAACCAAAACTGTTAAATATTAAGAATTCTATCACTTCCAATTAGAAAATTTATTCAATTTTCCAGATATTTGAACTTTCATTGTTTCTCTCCCTTCTTTTCTTTTTTCTTCTCCTTGTTTCCTCACATTTCACATTGATATTTATGGATTTATTTGGTTTTATCAAAGTCTTACAAGTGGAGCATTTTTTTCGGCTCTTGATTTCCCTCTACCTACCAATATTTCAGCATTGAAAACAAAATCATCTGCTGAGAACTCCAGGGATGGTATTTTAGCACCATAGGAATGGCAAAACAATGCTCTAGTTACTGTTGGGAAGTGGAGATGGCTTTGGAAATTTATAAATATCATTTCTGAAATTAACAAAATACAATTCAGAAATGAATGAAATTACATATAATGATCTCACTTGATTGGTACCAAAAAAAAAATAAGGTAAAGCACCAAATAACACTCTTATTATACCTAGGCTGAAATCTGTGTTTCACCTGTGGAATTTCAGTTTGGCTGGCTGTTGTAGGTAGCTTGCAGAAAACACCCTTTTTGTCCACCTCATTTATCATTATGAGGGAGTTGGGCAGTATCATTTACATGCAGTGTAGATTTAATGCTGCCTACACAAATCTGATAATTTTTATGCTTTTTTTTTTTTTAGTAGAATGATGTGGACAAAATGAATTAAACTTGTTGCTTTGAATGGAATATGATGTTCACAGTACATAGATGTGGTTTGCCTTAGATTAAAAGTTTTTGTGGTTTTTGATAGGCTTATCTTAGCCCTAGCTAGAACAACCAAATATGTTGTTCTAAAACACGTTGTTCAAAAATATGCCAAAATGGTAAATAACATCATGGTGTTCCTTTACAAGTCTTTTTCTTACTTTATGTTAAAGTAGTCCATAGCTCTACCTTTATATCAGCACTGTTAATCTCACCTTTAATTTAGGTAAACTGTTCTTTGATCATCCTCTCATCATTCTAACTTCTTGACATTGAGTTTTTCTGTGGTGCTGCCAACATTTAAAAAGCTTTCTCAGTCTGAGTTCACAAAGGAGAAACTTCATCCCTTTGGATCTTCTCCTGATTTTTTTTTTCATACAAATTGCTCCCTGTACCTTTTATGTCCTTTAAAAAAATGAATGTTTATTTCAGCTAGTGCTGCCTTTTAGGTGCCCAGTGTGATAATCCTGGGTTGCAAATTAGTCTGCAATCACCCTTGCAAGGAAGGAGAAAACCTTATTTTAAAAATATCTAGTGATTTTAAATGTTAGTCTTAACAGCTTTTAGAAAGAATTTCATATTAAATATTTGGAAAATTGATCAAAGAACCAAAAAAACCCCAACCAAACAACAACAAAAACAACAACTAAAAACCAAACAAAAAAATTCTTTTTGCCCTCAACATCTGTGCTCTCTTTTTTCTGGATCTTTGGCATATCCAAATTAGTAATTTCTCCAAGATTCATTATTCTGGTACTTTACTATGGTATTTTGATCAAAACATTGCAAGATACAATTATCAACAATAAATGAATCCATTAATATAACTCTAACAGCTCTAACAGCTGTTGATATTGTCTGATCTTTTTCTTCTTATATCAAGGTCTCTCCTGCAGAATTTGTCATAGTGTTTGTCTTACAGATATAAATTGTAATGAAATTGCAATACTTTGATTTATTTTGTATATTAATTGGTTTATTCATCTATATGAGATATCCAAGAAAACAAATCATTATGGCTCAAATAGCTAATTAATTTTTTTTAACAGTCTCTGTTTCTTTAAATATCATTATTTATTTTTTCTGAAAAAAATTAATGTAATTTAGTAAGATTTTTCCAAATTTTTCTTTTATAGGAAAATTTTTAGAAAATATTTTAATTAAAAGAATGAAAATAAATTCATCAACAAAACTTTTTTGTTTTTTAATAAACTATTTTCTCCCACCTCATCCCTTCACCTTCCATACTATCTTTCTTTGGCCATCACTCTCAAAGATTCCCTGTTCTATATTTCTGGGTAAAATATGTCTGGCAGTCAGTGACATTTTTTTCAACAAGTCCAAAAATGTTTCATACAGACTGGAAAAGCTCAAGAAGTGACCCAAGATGATCTTTGATGACCCTTCCAACCCAGGCCATCCTATGATTCTCTGAACTGTTTGCTCTTCTTACTGACTTCATTTATGGCCTCCTTTGCCCTCAAGGGTGATGCTTGTAGGCTTCCTGAAGTGTAAAAAATGAGCTGCAATAGATACTTCTGCTCCATGAGCATAATATATCTTTGCCTGTATTCCATACATTCCCATGAATTAATTGCATCCCAGCTAATGAAAATATCTGTGATGAAGCAACAGGCTTGGCTGAATTCAGGTGATGAACAGCAGCCCAATGTGGAGGGCAGTGCTGGTCTTGAGCACTGGTGGTAAAATGAAGCTCATTTGGCACTTTTCGCTTCTCTTTACCGACTGAAAATGTGAATCAGAGTATTCTAAAGATGATTCATGTCTTTGGTGTGTCCTTTATTCTGTTGATATTTGTGGGGTAGGATGCTGTGAGCCTGTATGACTGCCTAGTGACTCCAATGTTGGGCTGCTGTTGCAATGCTGTGCAAGAGCAGAATTCTCCATAGATATTTTATCAGCAACAATTGTTACAAGAATTAACACCAAGACAAATAGCTGTATTTTAAGGTTTTTCAGGCTACTGGCATTCTCAGAGGCTTTGAAAGCCATCTAAAGTATGGTTGCATTGTTATAACAAAATTTTGATGCAGTACACAAATTGAGAACCAGGAATTATCTATAATATGGAAAATGCAACAGGAAAAGGCTTTTTTTTTCTTTTTAATTTTCATTTAAAATCTTTTGAGCAACTGGTGGTATCTTATATTTTCATTTCAAGGAGTAAATTCGGGTTCTATAGGAAATAATAAAAGCTCTAAATAATTATTTCGAGGCAAAAAATATCTCAGAAGTGCTTTCCATAAGAGATCTGGTAGATGGCATGGTAATTCTTTCAGAAGTTTTGTGTACTCCAACAGCTCCTTTTTTAAATACGCAGAGGTTTTAACAAGTTAGGACTACTGTAGCACCTCAAATTACTGGCAGATGCAGAACAAACTATAAGGAACAGCCATTGTGAAAACTGGATTCATGGTTTTCACAAATGGAATCTGGTTGCTAGTGTTACACTTGAACAAAACCACAGGATTTCATCTAATTACTCTCCACTCAGGTCTCAGATACATAAGGAGATCTATTCACCAACTATAAAACAAAAGGCATACAAGATGGAATTAAATAAACCAGTGATTCTCTATAAATTGTGCTTTACTTAAACCTCCTTGTAAATACCTGGTCCTGGCTCTCTCAGAAACCCAGTTCTGGACTTATGAGTCACAGGTTTCATCTCATGTGGTGATTTCCATATTATTGTTATTCTGAAGTCTTGTAGGGCATAAAACTGTGCATTTGTTTCTGTGTACAGGGATGAGTCTCATACAGAATCAGTACAGATAAAATAATTCCAGTTTGCCCCTGAAAAGTTAACAACCATGAGGAAAACAGGAACAGTTTCTTCACTAAGTCTAGGGCTTTGCATGCATTTGTACTCAAAATTCCACAAATCTCTGGGTGAGTGCAAAAAGTCCATTAAAAGGCAATGTTTTTATTAAAAGAAATGCAGTTTCATTCATGTGCTAAACATTTTGACTATTGAAAATAACTTCAAGCAGAGAAATTTTTTATAATGCCCAGCACTAAATAATTGCTATTCTGGGCCCTTTGTTTTAATTGGTGACAAGAACATTTGAATACAAGCATTTTTGAGAGTGGTTTAAATTTGTTAGAAGGGCTGTTTCTTTTTCTATTTGAGTGTGCAAGAATATGAACTTTAGTACAAGTGATTATAAAAAGATCTCTTGTGGGTTTTGCTGTTGTCACATTTTGGTTTGCTTTCTCTTCAGTTTATACCAGTAATGGAAGACTCCAGAATGGATATTAACTTTGCATATATATTTGGGGGTTTTGCAGTATTTTTTATATAACTAGTCCTAAATTCACTTGCATTTTCCCTTCTTATGTAGCAATATCTGCTTGTCAGCTATACTAAATCCTGGGGACGACTTGTATGTCAAATCTCTCCAATTTTTTTCCACTCCTGAATGACCTTCTTGAGAGAGTTAGAACACATAACCCCCCTCTTCCTAGCAAGAGGTTATCACCAGAAATTCCCCCTCACTTTGATGTGTGCTGAGACAGATCCTGCACCCACATACTTAAAACACAGCTATAGTTTAGGGGGACCCAGCCCCTTCTGTGCAGATCTCACCCTGGCAGGGAGAGGAGCTGCCCCTGAAGAATAAAAGTAGTTTGTGCTTCACTCCTTGGGAGGGAGCTGGTTAGGGAAGAGAAATCCAGCCTTTATTCCTGGATCAGGGTTGTTGTCCTGGCCCACTTGAGAAATCAGGATCCAAACCCCTGTCTCCCTTCAAGTAGCTCTGCCACTTTCCTTTCTTAAAGGAAAAGGAGATTATTTTGAGATAATTTGAAATGAAACACAAGCCTTGGAACGATAGATTCTGATGGGTGTGGAATACATGGTGTCACTTTTTGTGCCATGTCTGTGGACCTTGGAAAGCCTAACCATAGGGCTTTAATCTAACTTATCAATTAAAATATCTTTAATATTCCTGATGCAAAGTTCCATACAAGGTTGTCAGTGTACTCATATACAGGCTCTGCTCTTGGAGCTGCACCCAGACAGAGCAAGGCCTTGTTTTCAGCAAAGGCAGATTTTGACATCTTTGTATGAGCACTTGATGCCACTTGCAGGGTCAAGCTCTTGGCAAACTTGGCTACTCTTTTTCTCCTGCCATCAGTTGTGCAAAGTTTGATAATTTCTTTAACACTTCTCAGTTGGGTGTGAGTATGAAAGAACACCTCCTTTTACACCCTATAACTTTGCAGCCTTAGTGGATAGAGAGGATGTTTTCAAAGACTTATTCTAACTTCAGACTTCAAACAATGTTTACAAAAGAAAGAGTAGCCAAGACTCAAAAATAAATATTTTCCTTTTTTTAGATATCATCATCTATACAATATAGTTACAATCATTACTACAAGGAGAAGGAAATCTGGAAAAATAATTTCACATCTTTTAAATAGTTATAAAGCAAATCTTTAAGGTGATTTCTTGTCATGTCTTTTTTCTGCATTCTATATTTTTTTATTTTCATAGGGAAGTAGCAAATGAAACATAAATTATTAGTTCCCTGAAGTTAAGATTTCAGCAGAAACATCTCATTGATTTCATTCTGTAAAGCTTCCAATCTACTTGTAGAAATTAGTCAGACATGTAAAAATGGGATAGGGTATGTGATTTTTTTTTCTTCAAATATCTTCAGGCAGTAGAATGTCCGAAGTTACAGGAGCTGAGAGCTGCAAGCCTCATCTTGGAACAGTAGAGATATAACTATTGTGGATTTGGCATTTCCTCAAAATGAATAACTTGATGAGATTTTATTAACTTGCTTCATTTTTACAACATCTTAAAAACCGTCATATGTCCAAAGGCTTAGTTTAAAGTAGTTTTTCCTGGAACATTTAAGGGAAATTTCATCTAAATATACTTGCAGTATTATTTTTTAGTTTACATTGGTATCTTCAGGATGCTATTTTTATTATTGCATCTTTTATGTCTGAAGCTTTTTTGGTTAATTTTCTTAATATATAGCTAGAAATGAACAGCTATTCTACAATTTTCCTGTGTTTTCTCAATAATTTCATTTTTCTCACCCTCTCTGAGGGTAGTTTTTACACAGTATTGACAATTTTGTTTTCTGATCTGCTTGAATAAAATTAGGTAACTAATAAGGAACAAAATTCTATAAAGGATGAGGAGAGATGGCTTGATAAAAATGAGTTAAAATATTTTCCAACCTTTTTTACAACTACCCTGTTGGAAAGACCAACAGCTATAATAAATTAAATAAGCGAGATTATAGAGTTTTTTCTGCCAATTTTCTTTTAAGATGTTAATATGGCCTAAAGATTTTGTATCCTATTAACTTACAATGGTTTTAAAACAAAACAATATGCTTTTTTAGCAGGCGCTAGTTCTTCTTAAATAGGAACTACACTGTGAAGAAATTAAGTTCTGAGGAAGTTGCTTATGTTACAAAGAAAAACATATGAAAGCCTAAGAATGGCGGATTTTGGTCTAAATCTGCTCCCCATGTGTCACTCTGAAGACCTAAGGTGGCAGGCACCTGCTAGAAAATGATGGTGCTCAAATTCGTACTCATACGTGTGTCTCAGTCTCCTTGAGTCTCAGTGACTGCAATGTTCTCTTCATGCTGTTAAGAGTAAACAAAATAGAAACCTTAAATATTGCAGGGTGGTTTTGGCTTTAATGGTGTGGCATGCAGTACAAGAGAAACATCATGGATTTGTCAGCCTGGGCTTACAGGATCTGTGGTACAATTTCTGCTTCCCACTGCAAATGGGTATCAAACTAAAGTCCAAAATGCCAACATCTAGAAGAGAAGACTTTGTTCAGATTCATAATGAGATCAGACACATACAGCTCTGGGAATTTTTTGCCAATTTCTACTGAGCATTGAACTGTCTGGACACAATCCTGTCCTGTGTGCTCTGGGATGACCCTGCTTGAGCAGGGAGTTGGGACCAGATGACCCACTGTGGTCCCTTCCAACCTGACTCACTCTGTGAATAAAAAGCATAATATTTTTAAAACTGGAGAAAAAAAATCTCAGCCACATTTCACATACATCTAATGATGTACTTCCTGGGGAAAAGTGGAGAGTGCAGAATGGAAGAGGTAAAAATGTGCTAGGAACTATATAACACCAAGAGCTAAAGGAATATATGGAGCATTGTGCTTTGCTTTATTGTTCATCACTGACGTTTTTTGTTTCGATTTTTTTTAAAGCTTCCCAGTTGTATTTCTAAACTGTTCTGTGCTCCTTTCTTTCTCAATTGTTCAGCAGATGGAAACAGACTTTGGACTTTGAGTACTTAGATAACAGGCATTATCCAAAGAAGACTAATTTAAGAAAAAATATATTGGAGGAAGGGGCAGCAGGTATCTTGGGACAACCCTTCAGATGGCAAGACATGGTTTCCTAAAATATTATACGTTAGAAGGCTTTCAGTTTTCCCCCAAAATCTTCATGCCTGTCTGGGTTGTCTTGCTTTCGAATCACTTGTTAAATTGAGACTCCAAATGTCTGTGATAAAGAGATGCAAGTGTGCTAGACTAGGCCCATTGAATGTACAGATGCCAGACTTATTGGGAGTGACACTGTGAAATTAATATGTACACACTGCAATTTAAAGGATAATATTATGCAAATATTCCTAAGCATGACATGTTAAAAAGTAGTTACATTTTAGACACATCCATTAATATTTTCTCTTGAATATCAAGTACTTCCTCCCACCTGCTATCTCTTCCATGTTTTCACATGCTATGATGGTTAAATGTCATAAAGCTGTCATAACGCCGTGACTAGGCTTTTTGGTTAGTAGAATCTAGCACAATCTGCATTTATATTGTGCTCAGCACTTTAAAAACAGATTATACATTTCAAGCAGTACCAGAAAGACACATTTTTAATAACTTTTTCTTCCTATAGAGCAGATTCTGAATTGATTTTGCTGTTTCTAGCATACAGCCCTACTGTGTTTTGCCCCTAAGCAGCATACAGGGAAAAGAAAATCGACTTAATGGCTCAGTCTGAGTCCTGCTTGTACCCCCACTCCAGACTTACATTTATGCATATGATGGTGTCACTCACTCACTTTGGAAAAGGAGTAGCAATTCTAGGTGCTCAGGCTTAGGCCATGCCTTCCTACTCCCCACCCTACTCAGTCTCACACAAACATATTTCCTGTTCGTCTTAGTTTGTGAACTGCTCTTAACACTCGGATTTAAATGCCAGAATACCACACAACAGCTAAGCAAGGAAATGAATTGCCAAAGTTTGCAAACAATCTCAGCATTTGTAGAATCTTGGTAGCATCTCAAAGTCATAAAGTGTTTTATTTTTCTGATCAATATTGCCCATTAATAGCAACGTACCTGTGCCCTGAGGTGCTAGGATTTCCTTCCCCCCCCATGTGTTAACCTGATTTTATTGTGAAGTACAGCAGAATATTGTCCATGTTCTGTTCACATGGGCATTCTAGGCTTCAATTCATATCTATTCTTTTTGACAAATTATATCAAAGTAATTGTAGTTTAAAAATGCCACATTGATTTGAATGAAGAGATCTACTGGCAGTGGAGAAGCCTTGCTAGGAGACTGAAATTCACCAACAGACTTAGCTATAAACATGTAGTTGTAATGGCAATACTATGAAAATATCACCAGCCACATCATGGTTAGATATATATTGGGATTTTCAGTTTAAGCAGGATAAATATCCTTTTACACATTTAAAGTGATTGAATTTTATCTGAACTGAAAAAAAATATATTACGTGGAACATTAAATTTTCTGATGTTTCTCTATCAAAATTTGTTAAAAATGTACTGCCCATGAACCTGTTTATTCCTCTAGGAAAAAAAATATATATATATACACTGGAAAAAGCACAGAGATTCTGAATAAAACCAAATAAAATTATTCAGTGCATACATCTACAAAATATTTATTTAATATTATTGCAATTTTGTAAAAACTTAAGAGGTATCTACATGTAGGATAGAGATAAAAGATTATTACTTTGTTTAAACTTTATCATCTATTATCTAAATTCAAAGGAATGCAAAAAATTTTTATTATACATATACTGAGGTTTCTTGTTTTGTACTCCAATTAAAAAGTAGGAATCTTTAGGGACTGATATCAGGTGAAGTTAAAATATGATAGAAATCTAGATCATTAAGTAAATTTATCACTCTGAAGAGAGAAAAACAAAAAGGAGGAAGAAAATATTTAGATTAGATTATATTCCAACAAGAAAAGGTAAACAGAAGTAAGAAGAGCAAATGGACTCTCTAATCCAAATAAAACATTACAACAATGAGAAATTATGAAGTAGAGACCACATGGATTATGGAGCAATATTTTTTTCCCTGCACCCGACTTTCTTAGCAGTAATAAGCACATAAATTGCACCTCATATTAGAATAAAGAGAAGGTATTTGTATGGTTCAGCATTTGAATGGCAGTTAAATATCCCTAGAAGTTGTTATCAATATAATAGACTTGGTTATACTGAGGAAAATAATTTCTGTTAATGATGCTGTCATTAAAATACTACATCATAGATGTACTTCCAGGAAATAAGTTCCTTCAAAGCACAAAACTCCAAATCGGGAGCGAAGATCAGAAAGAACAATGTTTTACTTTATTCCATATAGGTTATTATACTGCTCTTATCATCATCATATCTGATTACTTTCTGGTGCATTAGACTAAGGCATTGTTGCTTAGCACTCTGTTATTGCAGAATGAGACCTGTAGGCTTGGGGGAAGGAGGCATAGGAAAAAGTGAAAACTTCCTTAAATATTAAAATATTCTATATGTGTAAATACTAAATGAGAGGAAGAAAGAGCATTCAAGAAAATTATGTCTAATTGGTGAAAGAAAATGCACTGACATGTGCTGGCTATCATAGTAAAGACTTTTGGAAGTTTAGGCCACCAAGAGGTTGATGTTTGGTCCATGAAGGTTGGCATCTGTTTCAAGAGGAGCTCAGAAATGTCTGACAGATTGTTCGAAGGTGTTAAAACCTACAGAAAACGCCAGAATTTTGAACCCTTGGATTTTAATCAGCTCGATGTTTTATTTGGAAAGAAACAAAATTTGCAGAATATAGTATCCTTTTAGCTCTTCTGTGAGATTATTCCCAGGGCAGATGGAGATTCGGAGCCCCATTCATCTGGTAAATGCTCCTGTGCCCAGAAAGTATTGTTGTACCTGGGAAACCTGTGACCTTGTGTTCTCACTGAGTGATGCTCCAGAGGTACTCAGACAAACTGCAATCAGAATATATTCAAAGAAATATATTTATAGGGAGACTGAGCAAATGCAATTAAGCTAGAAAAGAAAGATAAATGATAAAATATTTAAAAAGTTTTAAAAAGAAACAAACAAAACCTTCCAAAAACCAAAACCATAACCAAACCAACCAACCAAAAATAAACCAATCTCACCCAAAAAACCCCACAAAAATAAAACGGTGTTCATTGCCCCCCCAAAAAAGCTGAAAATACAGAAGCAGTCAGGCTGAGGCTTCTGTAAATAAACACAAGCTAGAAAGCTATGGATTAGAAATATATTAAACAATTGAAGGGAATTTTTCTATCAAATATAAACTGAGTTTTATGATATTAAAAAACCTCTGCAATCCTGATGCATTTTTGTGTCAGTTTCTGCAGGAAGGTCCAAGAAAATTTTGGATTTACAGTAATTGTTTCCATAAAAAATAATTCTGAGGAATTTCTAAATTTATATATTTAAAATACTCATGCACAGTATGTATTAAAGAAACACCTAATTAATTCAATAGATAATTCTTCATCTGTATCAGATTTTGAAATTAATTGTTTAAAATTATTTGAAATCAATTGTTTAATTGAAATTAATAGTTTATTTTAATCCATGTCTAATTGTTTAAGAACCTATTATTTGCAAAATGAATCTGAAGCATGTTGAGAACAGGATGTCCTTGCATAATTTTTATTTTGTGTCACAGGTTATTTTGTAAATGATGCAACCGTCTTTCTCATGGCCATTACAGAGTTCAGTGTAATGTCAAATATCAAATGGATGTTTCATTTTGCAAATTTTCTTTAACTGGAAAGGGCATAACATCTGAAATACCAGTGTTCACACTGCTATAAGTTTAAATCAGAAAATAATACATGACTGGGATTTAGTCCCAGGTATCATATAAAAACTACTGAATTTTTTCCTAAATCAGTTTATGGACAATCATGTTTTCACAAATCCTGAAAAGGAAAAGCTACATATTTTCGTAGTTGTAATACAAATTATTTGCTGATTTGAGTGACCTGGGATATTTAAGTGGCCAGATAAGAGTGTTTTAAGTTAGGCTACAGGAGGAAAAGGCATTCACATCTGGGCTTGTTATCAACAGGCAGTTGCATCACAGTTTTTAGGCGTCACATGTGTATAGTGCTTCTAGGAACTTACAGTTTGAAGCTGGACTGGTTTCTGCATAAATATTTTTGCACACTATATGATGTACATTGCACAATATGATATCAAGAGTAGAATCTGCTTCCTCATCTGCACCAGCTTATCAATCCTTCCTCTCCAGAAGTGAGTTTTCTTAGTTGCAGTTTCTTACAGTACCACAGGGATGTAATGCCTGATGCCAAAATTAGAAAAAGTAAGGAATCTTTACTTACCTGTAAAGAGCTTTAATTTTTTGCAACACCATCCTAGTCTCTCTCGTGTCCTTTGCTCCAGAACCTAATTCCAAAGAGGGCCTTATGAGAGAGAGATGGGATGTGAGAGAGGTGGAGTACTTATTCTGTCATACATTGTGCTCGAGAGAGTAATACATGCATGTCATTGACAAGCAGTATTTTCACAGTGGTTTTTTTGGCTACACACGTGTCTGAGTGTAAACACACACATGCACTGCAATATCTACAGAGGAGCTCAGGATGGACCAGACCCTTGTTGAAGAGAAGTCACTGCTGGCAAGTAACTCACTAATACTCAAAGTAAATGGGGGCTTGGATACAATACATTCAGTCAAAAGGAACTGACTTTTTGGGAGGAGCTGCCAAAATAAAGAAAGGAAATATTTTATTATATACAAAGTTGCAATGTGTAATTTTTCTCCCACAGGGAAAAAAAAAAAGGTTTTCAGAATGAAAATCACAAAAAGAGATTACAACAAAATAGCTCTGTGGTAGGAAGCCTTTTTTGGTGAAAATGCTATTTCTTGGTTTCTTGGATATTTTTGTTTACCAAGCAATTCAAGATTAGTATTTATACTGTGACTGGAAATGCATACAAATACTATATCCATTTTCTTTCTCATTATTAGGTATTTGTAGTATGTTGCCAAATCCTTTGAGAGCAAAGAAGTCCTTAGGCTTATTTATTAGTGGTGTATCTCAGGCTCTTCATTGGGCATCCAGATATACCTGAACAAGAAAGATGGCTGATATTTTTGAAGACAGATAGAAGTGGAGGAGGAAATTCAAGTAGGCACTGCTCATGTCAAAACCAAATTTTTGCCGTGTAGATAAGGAAGCAATTTATTAGGAGATCCTCCACATATATAGGAAAAGCCTCTTGGCTAGTTATTTGAAACCTGTACAAGTTGTCAGTGGATGCCAGCATAAGGTAATGATCTGAGGTGGACAGTGACATTCACGAATGTTTTGGCTCATCTTAAAGTTACATGTTGCTGTTTAGCAAAGACCTCAAATAAAGTATTTTAGAGGAAATTTACTGCACTAATTCTTTGTTTGTATAATTAAATCCAATATCTGTTGTAGATGGGTTCGATTTTAAAGCTCTCATACTCAAGAAAGCTCTGCAGACTTACTTACATTGGGTGGTTCTTGAGAAGGCAAATTGTACAGATTAATACAAGTGTAAGAGTTTGTGTGATTAAGGACTAGAGACATTATACAGCCCCACTCCTCTCCCAGAGCATGGAAATAAAAGGTTCATCATGGGAAGACAAGGTTTTTCCATGCTCTGTGCACAGCATTACATTCAGGTGTATATCATTCAAATTGATATAGGATATAGGACATTCCTTGTGAAAGTTTATTTCCCTTGAACCAGGAAAACAATTCTTTACTATGAGGGTGGTGAGGCACTGTAACACATTGTCGAGAGAAGTTGTGGATACTCCATCCCTGGAAGTGTTCAAGGCCAGGTTGGGTGGGGCTCTTAGCGACCTGGTGTAGAGGAAGCTGTCCCTGCCCACAGCAGGGGAGTTGGAATGAGATGAGTTTTCTATAATTCTATGAATTCACCATCCCATGACTATTATTAATCCTCTGAGGACAGACCTAAATTCTGCTTGCAGAACTTAGCAGCATTTTAGCTAAGGGAACTGTTGTCTACGTGTTGCATTTTGCATCCTTCCCACAAGATAAAGGCTATCCAGAAATTTATTCTGGAAATCTGATTGCTTGGTTTCATGCTCTGTGAGCATTGGTTACCATAATGTTTTAGAAAAATACTTTTTCAGGAAGCAGAAGCATAATTAAATATAGTCCACTGGAGCTTTGGTGAATGAACTGTCTGTTAACAAATTGAAAGCAATGCATTTATAGATTTAATGATTAGTAAACTTTAATTTCCTGCTACAATCAGGAAAACATATAAAAGATGTCATGTCAGTAAGTCCAGAAGTATTCCTCTAGGTATCCAGCAGCTGCCAACCTTTTGAATACACCTCCTTATGATTGTCCTCTGACTGCTGTAAACTGACTCTGTTTGGGAACCAAATCCTTCTGGAAAGCAAACCAGACAGTTCCCTCCACCCAAAGTGTAGATTTTTCTGTAGATACTTATCTCTGAGCAACTGGAACAAGCCCTGCCTCCCAACTTTTAAGCCAGGACATACTTGGTACTAATGAAAAAAGTGTTATATTCATACCGGATTCCTCTCGTCCAAATTTTACTTTGCATATTTTTGTTGTAATGAAAAAATGCAAATTCTTGACTTTGATCCCAAAGACCTAAGTACTATTGAAGTTTAACATAAAAACCCTTTAATGTTTTCAAGTTCATGCAGTCTGCAAAATAGTGGTTCAGAATGCCAGACACAAGTTGAAAGACAACTGAAGACTCTTGTCACAATTTGAAATAAGAAATGAAAGTCTTCTACTCATTACTAGGAAAGAAAAAACATCATTTAGGTACATGACACTTGCTGGTCCTCTGAAATCTCCTTAGTGCTGGTCAATCATCCTGTACTGAAAATTTCAAAAACCATTGACTAACTTAGAGTGCTGTCTGGTTTTGGTGAATGGTTCAGCATATTTCAAGTTCTTCAATAATCATTCTGTGCTTACTGATATGTCAGCCTTTGTCCGAGCTGCAGCTTTATTGTTGAGTGTGAACTAGAACAATCTCCTTAGGTCAGATGTGTTTTCAGCTATGCTATGGTAATCTTGGCTGTGATGAGGCTCCTGTCTCTCCACCAAGAAGAAAATTTGGGTATTAACATGAAATTCACAGTGTGTGGATATATCTGGGGCAGAAGAAATATGTAATATCATAAAATTCAATCAGCTGTGGAGTCACAAGTTACATAAATTCATGCATCACTACTGAATCTGAATTCTTTCATTAATGTACATCTTATGTTTGGTATCTATTTTTATGTAGTTATTCAGGATCTTCTGAGGAAATGTTTTCTGCCTGATTGGTCAAATCAAAACCTGAGGGCAATAATTCCTCTTTTTTTAGGAAAAAATTAAGTAGAGGTGTTTTGTCCAGTACAGAACTTAATTCTGGTAGAGATGGATAATCTAGTAACCAAGGATCTGGTAGTTAAGATTCTCAACTTGATTGCATGATGGCTGTTCCTCATGCTAATTTGAGTATCCTCTATGGGAAGATTTGAAAACTCTTGTACACAGGGATCTTACCAAAATGTATGAGGCAAAAGCGGAGGAAATGCTCTGATATGACTGAACAATCTGAATTTCACAGAGCTAGTGTGGAACTGTAATGTGATAAAAACATGAAGGACTCTCCTATGAAAAAAGGCTGAGATACCTGGGCTTGTTCAGCCTGGAAGAGAGCAGGCTTTGGAGTGACTTCAGCCTTCCATTACCTGAAGGGAGCCTACAGGAAAGATGGAGCGAGTCTATTTACAAGGGCCTGGAGTGTCAGGACAAGGAGGAATGGTGTTAAACTGACAGAGAGTAGATTTAGATTAGATATTAGGAAGAAATTATTCCCTGTGAGGGTGGTGAGGCCCTGGCACAGGTTATCCAGAGAAGTTGTGGATACCCCATCCCTAGAAATGTTCAAGGCCAGGTTGTGTGGGGCTCTGAGCAACCTGGTCTAGTGGTTGGAGTTTGGAATGAGACGATCTTCAAGGTCCCTTCTAACCCATTTAAACCATTCTGTGATTTTGTGTTATGTTGCACTAAATTTTCCCCAAAGTTAGTATAATTAGTACATCTTTACTCAGAACATGAGTTTTCCATTATTCCTGTGACTTAACACTTCCAAACAGCTCAATATCTTCTCTGACCCTCACCAGCCATAGTGTGCCTTTTCATTTGTTTAACTTTGTCAGAAAGAGATAGTTCATTGAAAA
The DNA here is from genome assembly GCA_013397295.1 of Polioptila caerulea. Classification (NCBI taxonomy): domain Eukaryota; kingdom Metazoa; phylum Chordata; class Aves; order Passeriformes; family Certhiidae; genus Polioptila; species Polioptila caerulea. The sequence goes on from VYXF01007135.1 coordinate 79,584, forward strand.
GCATTTCCTATTGGAAAGGGGGATTTTAAAAGATACTGCCTATATATTTTCAACCACCAAAGTTAATTTTTGTATTTCAAATAACTTTTCAGGCCTGTAAACTATATTTAATGTAAAAATAGTTCCCTCTCTACAAGTCAATAACCTGTAAATTATACATGTATAGTGGAAGTAGGAATTAAGATCCAGAGTCCTCTCTTCCCTGCCTTTGATCATTTATAACCTGCTCAATCTTACAAGAGGGCTTTGTGCCTTTGATCTCTTCTGCCTCTATGTTGTTCAGGTTTTCTGGGAGTGTTTATTATTTTGAAGTGTAGGTTTTCCTCACAAAATTAAGCCAATTCAAACTAAAAAATAATTGCAGATGTAGCCATTTGTACTAAAAACACTGAAGAAGTCAAAACCTAGGATGAATATTTAAAACATTTCTATGTATGAAGTGTTAATTTCTTCAATATAAAAGTACTTTAAAATCTAGATTTGAGGGATTGTGCTGTTTGGGGTGAGTTTATTTTGCAGAATCAAGAATTCACAGTAGGGTAATCGGATAGTGCTATATTTAAAACTGTTCTAACCATTTTTACTTCAAAACTACTTGGTACTTTGGTCTAATGAATCAAAAACACACCTTGCATTGGACTATAATGCACATGTTCTTTCTTTTCAGCTAAGAGTTATGACCTGACCTGGTTTTTTCAGGCTAATGGAACTCAAACTACTGGGAATGTAACCCAGCAAAGTGCATTCACAGGTCCCATATTTTTTTGTAATTAAAATAAGAAAATGTATGGGATATTTTTGGACATATGCACTTATATATCTACCTGGAAAACATTCTGATGTTTTGGAAAGTACTGTCCAGAACTGTAGAAATATACGGACCTAGAGATTCATGTAATTTCCTTCCTGAAAAAATTAATTATGTTTCAAAAATTCATATTTTCTCTTTTTTGCCAATGAACTCTGCTATACTGAGCTGTAAGACTGTGTCATTTATAGCAGTCAGGGGATAGGTAACACACAGCTTGTGTTCTACTTTTGGTTCAAGGCATCTAAGCAAAATGCTTCTCCTAAACAACATTTTATAAGATTTTAAGGTATGAGCAGCCAGGATTCATACATGTTCATATGGGAAAAGTATGAAGTAAAAAAAAACCCCAACTCTTTATCAGTGACAGAAAAATCAATGGTACAAAGAACACCCTTCTGACGTCCTTTTATATCACCAGTTTGTATTTAGGGCAGAAATGAGTCCTGAGGAAAATAAGTGACCCTGGGGGTCCCTTGATACATAACCTGCTGGGCAGTAGGGAGCAAGAAGTCATCTGGGCTTTCTGCAGAGTTCTGTCTGTGCAATCCCAGGCCTCTGAGGATTTCTCGTTCTGAAGCTTGGGAGTGGATTGTTGTGATGGTGTTCCCTGCACACCATGAAGTCAATGGAGCATTGCTGTTGTTTTTGAAGGGGATCATTGGGATGGGGACTATACTGGGACAGGTTTAGGCCGCAGGCATGCTGTTAAACATCAGGAATCAGTAAACATTTCTGGCTTCCATTCTGACTATATTTGTCCTTGTTTTGAAGAGATGTTAGGAAAAGAAGCAGACATTGCTTTGTCAATCACAAGTATAAGGCATGTAAGGAGTCATTTGTTGTTTACCCTCTTTTCTGGCTGATTCTCTGTGTGCACCATCCTCCTACTCTAATGACTAGGAACTGTATCAAGGCATCTTCAGATTTTAATTTTCAAAGGTAGTGGTCAAGTTCGTGCAAACTGTGTGAGTGTATTTAGAAATTATCTAATTCAAGGCAGTACTTATGATTCAGTGCAATGTAAATTTAAGGGAAAAAAAAAGTTGTTTCAGATTTTTTCATCCAATGGGTGGTGATAATAATGCTTAGTCATATTTGCACTTAGAAGAGAAAAACAAGGTAAAGAGAGTGTAAGTGTTTTTCTACATCTCTGTGAAGGGATTGGATGTTTTATCTCTTGCTGTGAACTTAGTTAATGTTCTGAAATGACAGTAGTGAAATAAATTGGAACTGAAACAAGTATGTTGAAGGGAATGTCTGTGGCAAAGATCTTCCTAGCATCAGGTTTGGTTTGATAGAACACTGAGTGTCTGAGTCACTGTGTTGTTGCTTGTGGAGAAAGAGACATCTCTTTGTGTATGAATTATCACCTGCAAAAGGCTAAATTTATCTAAGTGATGATGAGTAGCAATAGAGCCTGGCTTTTGCTTGGGCCTTGCTATGAGCTTGTCTCCAAACTATCTCTCCTGCAGCCATGCTGTTTATTCTACCACAACTGTGCTTCCCTGTGAAGAAGAGAAACAGTTTCCTGTTTGCTTCTAGTACTTTCTTTATACCCTGCAAGAGTTACTGGAAAAGACTCATCTGAATTTTCAGTAGTGGTTTAATTTCATTTTATTTGTACCTTTTGTTATTTATTAATATCTGCACACTTAAGGGAAGAGGTAATCTGAAAAATCCGTGAACAAGACTTTTCTTGCATGAACAAGAGTATTGGATGTATGTTATTCAGTTTTCTCTTGCTATGTTTTTTTAAAGACTTTCTTAATCCAGTAGCAAAGCAGAAAGAAGGTTGTGAAGATCTGGTACCCAGCCATACAGCCAGAGGCCAAAAGTTAAATGTTTCAAATAACACAGTGAAAAGTTTAGAGGAGAAAGAGTTTAAGCAACATGGTTCATGGAAATTTCAGAAAGGGGAAAATTGCACTTAAATTTAAGAGGAATGACATCCCTGGCTCTTACCGCAGAGCATCTTGCTTAAATCTCTTAATTCAGTGCTGTTAACCTTAAGGCAGAAAAAAACAGAAGGCAAAGTGCCATTTGGGGATAAAATTAAAGTATCTAGCAGATGATAACTTTTAATTTGCATGCATTTTACAAATAATTTTCATCACCTCTATACACTAGGGCCTTTGAGAATGTGATTTGCAGAACAAGACCATTTATTTCTAAAGTGTTATGCCATGCAATATAGTATGTTAAAGTTATCCAGAAATGTGCAATATATACAGCACTTGCATGTCCTCTTCACTTTGTGCGTTTTCAACTTTTAACTTGTAATTTCAAAGTTTTAAACTTGCTAGTTTTGTTTTCATGTTCAAGAACAGCCATGTAAAAGGCAGAGATTATCTTCTCACTGCCATGGTTGTTGTGTTTCTTTCCCTTTCTCTGTCAGATTTTTTCTCATATCTTCTGGCTTGCCATGCCAAGGAAAGACTTGGATTTTTCCTTTCCCACTCTTTAGCCTTTTAACCTAAGAATTTTGGGGTGATGGCTGTTCTATGTGAACTGAGTACAGTACAACTATATTTGTCTGTGACCAGAAACCCTCAGCACAGCCCAGGTTTCCTGTCCTCCTTGCCTTCCTCTTGCTGCCTCTTGAGTAGAGGAAGGATCAGTGCCCTCTTCTCCCTTGGAGAAGTTGTTTCTGTGCAGCTTCCCTCCACCTGGCCTCCCTGCCTTCTCCAGCTGTGCATGAACAGGGCCAGGCACTCCCACAAGTTCTTGGTTTCCTTTGTGCTGCCCATGAATTAGTTCATAGGCAAAGCACTCTGAGGTTCATCTGCACCTCTAATTGTTGTCAGGCACATATGCAAGTGATATTTTAACAGCTTTTTAACATCGTTCTTGAATATTAGTGAAGAAGTCAGTACTCACTGAGGGCTAGCCACATGTTGAAGTGTTTTTCCACACATGGAAATTAAAAAAGACTGTAGGATACTGTGCCTGTCACCCCTCAAAAGCTGCTGCTCAGATTTACCCAGTTAAGACTGTCTATTATTTGTAATTATTGGCAAATATCCTTCTGACATCTGAAGGTCAGACTGTTCTCTTGTCCTTTTCACATATCACCACTGAATAATAGTAGCAAATTTGAACAGGATATTAATTCATTGTTGTTTAGTTGAACGTTTCTACTCAATTCTAATGAAACCCTTATTTTTCATCAAGGTGCAAATTGCATTGTATATGGGCAGCTCCATTGGAGATGCATTACGGCTGAGACATTTTTATGGTTAATGGTAAAATGTAAGGTGGGATGAACTGAACTCGAATCTCAGATGCCCTGTTAGAAAAAAAAAGTAAAAACTTGGTTTGATTTTTGCTCAAATCTACTACTAAAATGATATAAATTAAATCTCAAGAGTCAGTTTCTACATAACTGTTAATTAAAGACACCTGGCTGAATTTTCTGAGTCTGGAAAAATTAATTTAGTTCTAAATAATCTCAAAGTTATTAAACCTCAAAGACCTTTATGGAAGAATCTCCTCTAGCATCACTCTTATGGCTGAGGGGTAATGACACACTGTTAGTTTGTGGTCCTTGGAGGTCAGCGTGAGCCCTGTGGTCCAAGCCATGGGTCTTGTGGCAAGTAGCTGGAGTGATAAGCAGCATTTCTGCTAACTGTGGCACCTGTTCAGCCATCTTTAGTTCATTGAGAAAAGAAAAGGCTGTGTCTGGATTCAAAACCGTGCACTGCGGTCTGGAAGACCATTTGAGAGAGCTTACACCATGTCACTGCATCAGAGGACTTTCCTCCAGCTGCTGGCCCTTGAAAACCTCCAAAGTTGGAAAAGAGGTGAACTAAGCTATGAACTGATTTTCTGGGGTGAAAGCAAGCTTCTCTTCTGATGGACAGGTCCCACCAGTTGACCAGAGCGGGGATGGCCCCCCAGGCACTGGCTCGGCAGATGGAGCAGGGTCACTTCCATCCCCTGATGCTGTACCCAGCACCTCCTCCCAGCCCCTTGCCCCTGCTGGGCCGTAGTGGTTGTACTTTCTCCCCATCCTCTAGGTCCCACCAGCATCACACCAGACTGCCCAGAAACCCAGGTGCCAGCCCACAGGATGTGCCAGGAGCAAGGCAGGGTGTGACCTGTGCTGCTGCATGCACTGTCCCAGTCCCAGCTGGATGATAGCCCCAGGACCTCACTCTAAGGGCTGCACCGCCATCATAACCCTCTTCCTCTACTTCAAAGCCCAGTTTCTCACACTTCCTTCCTTTGGTAATGAACCTTCGATTTCCTCCAGGTAAATAAGGTGAAACTGGAAAGAACTGTAAAACAAAACAAAAAAGTAGCCAAGCTGGAGAGTTATAGCCCACAGTGTCCCTGGGAATGGATTTTCTTGTCCTCATAATGCAGTTTCTAGCCTGTTGTCTCCTAGTTTTTTTGCCTTCCTTTCACAGATTTTAGCTACAAGTTCTCTAGCATGCAGCCTCCACAGGAGCATTTGGAGACATGCTAATAGGTAGAGAGACTCCTCCCATAGCTCAATTTTTATTAATGGGGGGATCAGAGGAATTGCCACATTTTTAACATTGTTTTTTGCAGTAGCCAGTAAAGTTCATGGTGTAGAAACAATAAACTCATTTGTTGACAACACAGACCTCTGAGGTCAATTCTTCTGTATGAGATTTTCAGGTGCTGGGAGAGCATGTGTTTGTTGCTCAGTAGGTTACATGGTATTTTCATTTAGAAGTGACATTTTACGTGACATTTTATTTTAGAACAATAGCTGGGCAAAATCGAAATTTCAGGTCTGTAGCAGAAGAATAATGTCTGTTACTCAGTCTATTTAGTGACTTACATCATTTATAAATTCTGCCTGATTGCATCTCTTTGCACAAAATCCAGTTTAAATGCGTTTTGAGGAAGGGAAGGTGCTGTCTGGTTTAAAATGTGCTGGTTTGCAAACTTGCAGACCTGCTGTCCTACTCACTGGTGAAGATAAGAGGGCTCAGATGAAGAGTTTTGTGCTGCTGGAAACACAAACAGTTTTGTCAGGAGACTGCTTTGGGGGAGATTGCAGCAATATTGCAGCCCCACTGTTATTGGTGGGTGTTGCTGCATGCATGTATAATTCGTGTTAGATAAAATCAGGAGGTAATAAAGACAGGTAAAAAGAAGGGATGAGAGAGATCTGCTGTGTAGAATGTTTTTCTTTCCTTTTCTTTTTTTTCTCAGGGTGAAAAAAATGTCCAGGGCATGCCAGATTAATTTGTGGAGATGCGGTGCTGCTTTAAATCAGAAAACTTGTGTTATACCAAGTGCTTTATTTTGGGAACCATTTCAGTATGTTATGAAGGAAAGTTGCAGACTAGGCACGTTTACTAGACCTTTAATTGCTACATTTAGGAGAAAGACGCTTTTTTTTTTTTTCTTCTACCCTCCCCCCTCCCCTTTTTAACGACAAGAAGCCAGGGTTTGCTGTGCAAATGAAGCAGGCTTTGCAAGAATCAGATTCACTTTGGACGACTCTTCACATTCCTCGTCATCATTACATTAGGCAGCACAATTCCATCTCTGGTTGTTGGGCAGAAAAAGTGGGCAGCCTGCCAGGTAGACGTTTCCATGGCTCCCAACCCCCAAAGGTGATGCGTTTTTCAGCTAATTCAATGAAGAGTGGGCTGAACTTTGGGTATAAACTAGACAATAGCTGCCTTCGCAGTATCAGCAGAATGGTTTATGGGAATGTACTCTACATTTGGCAGAGCGTCATGTGACCTTACGGCTGAGATTTTGTGATGGTGCCAACGGAGACTTGGAAAGCGGTGCCCGTTCTGACTTTTTTCCTCTTTTCTTACATGGCTCAGAAAATGGTGGATCTTAATACTTGACTTTAGCCAGACTCAGCAAGCGATTGAGCTTTGAAGCACAACTTTGCCTTTATTCTGGCTTTTTTGGCACACCACCAGGAGGCTGTCCCTTTCACGCCTGATAAATTCTGCTTCTTATCTCCAGATAGAAAAAAGAAAGAAAGAAAATATAAGCAGAATAATTATACTTCATAACTGCATTTTAGAACTACACGTTTGTTTTTTTTTTATTGGTGGCGTGTAGTTTAGAACAGCCCTCCTGAGTGTGTGAAGAACAAAAGTTGTTATTTTTTTATTTTTCTGGGGTTTTGCTGTTTTTTTGGGTTTTTTTTTTCCTCCTGTTTAATGAACAGGCGTTTGAACTGGGCAAATGGGGCGACAGCATTGAACATGAGATCATTGCAGCCTAGTGTAGCAAACTGGCACCCTGCCTTTTCACCCCTTTGCTCCGGCGCATTTGTGCAATCCCCATTTATAAAACCGGCGCAGGGGTGAGGTGAATTTTCTGGTCTCTCCCCACCACTTGTCCTGGGCAGGCAGTTGCGGCAAGGATTGGTGCAGCTTTTGCGCAGTGCTTTGTGCCTGGAATTCCGAGAAGAGCGAGAGAGAGAGAGAAGACAGGCATCCTGGTCTTCTTCCGAGAAAGAACAGGAGCCCTAAGAAGAAGAAACAAATCTGAGTTTGTCCTACATACAAGAGTACAGAAAAAAAAAGTGACTCTCCTGCTTCCAAAAAAAAAAAAAAATTGGCATGTTTCCCTACAGAGGCATCAGGACGTGTTAGAGCTTCTTGAAACAGTGTAACAAAATGAGCATAGGAGATTATTTTTTTTAGTTAAAAAAAAAAAAAAAAAGAAAGAAAGAAAAAAGAAAGATGGAATTTATTTTTTGTTTGTTTGCTTGTTTTTTTCACTACTGCTCACATAGCAGTATTTGGCACTGGGTGAACACGTACCTTTCATATCAGGTATAGCTTCTGTTTCTTTTTTTCCTCTTTTTCTTTTTTTAAAGCCGTTTTAAACATGTTCTTTTGCAACTGAGTTCTTGTGTATTAATTTTAATGTAGTCTTCTCTTCACATTTTTTATAACTAACTTTTTGGGGTTGTGCTTGATCTAATGATGCTAAAAATAGAAAGTAAACAAAAAATCGAGGGTCTATAGCATTAAGTGGTGAGGCACATTTTGTCTTAGCTAAGCACTGGAGTTATACAAAGACCTTAATATTACATTTACTCAGTCTAAGCTTTGGTTATCTCTAAGAAAGTTGTGGGTATTTAGATCTGGTTGCTAAGGAAATTAAATTCTTTTTTTACAGTGTGACTCATGCTTTCAGTTTCTAAAGAGGAGAAGTGAAAAAAAAAAAGTGTTAAGCTGCAGGAAAGGATCGCTCTTGTAGCCTGTGTATTAAAGTTGTTACTGAGTTAATTCATATATGAGTTTCTTACAGTTTGTATCTAAATCTGCTACAAAGAAATCAGTGTGATAAGCACTGGAATAAAAGGCACATTATTGGGACATTCATGAAGAAGGTCTGGTTTGCAGCCAGTAACAGTAACTATTTTAAGAAATTTGGAAAAGCAGCACTTGTCCAGGAATAGCTGAAAACAGTATTTAAGATACTCATTCAGGATGTTTGTGATAAGTGCATGTACAGTTAAAGTAAGTTTTGTGCATATGACGCTTTAGTAGAGCCTTTTAGTTAAGGCATTTGTCTGTCTGTTGTAACATATTCCTAAGCAATTAGGAGAGTGTGTAACAAAATTCATTCTGACTGAAAGATTTTGAAAAGCTTGGCCAAATTGGTGTTTTATGTAGTTTGGATTTTTTTTTTTTTTTAATATTTTCCTAGTCTTTTTAATTTAAGTTAAAAATACTGATGTTCTCAGCTAAAAATTACTTTGAAATTAGTGTCTCTTTCATCAGAAACTCTTACGTTTGGTTTTTTTTTTTTTCAAAATGTTGAATATATGTTTATCTCTAATAAAAGGCTTTATAAATATGCCTTTATGAAATAGAACGGTTTTAACTTTTATACTTTTTATGCATTACTGAGAAGAGACTAATTTCTAAAATTATATGCTAGTTTTGTTACTTTATATTTTTGTTGTTCTGCAATGAATTCTGGGAAATTGCTGAGTGGAGATCTTATATATATGACACATACACCTCCATATACCCATTTTGGACCAGAAAGTGTTTCTTAGATTTATGGTGATACTGCCCTCCCCAATAGTTTGTTGGAATAGTTTTGTTTGTCATTCATACCTAAACCTGCTGAGAAACCAAGGCTTGCATTTGCTTAAAATAACTTTTCAAATTTCTCTGTCTGGTCAGATAAATCACTTTTTTCCCCTCTTCAAAAGTTTTTGCAGATGTTTTTCAATTTAAGCCACTTAGTTTATTCTTGTATTTCTCTGAAGTTCCATACCAAATTACCTCATTGTGTTCACGGCTTGATAAAAAGTACTCCCTTTTGTTAAGTTTGCTCCTTCTCTTCTGAAATTACTAATAGAAATTAAGTATTTGTAGGCTGAAAAAAAGGCTAGAAAATAGTAAAAGAAAGAGGCCCTTTTCCAAATCATGCATGTTCACAGCATGTCTTCCCATGGCCCTGAGGAAGGGCGTCAGCAATGTCGGGTTTATATCTTAAAAGCATAATTAGTGATTTTGTGTATGTTTCATGTTCAGAAAACCCTTCACATAAAGCAGATATTACAAAGTCTTTCTCTCATTGTTTTTTTCTTTTTTTTAATTTTTTTTTTTTTTAATTTTAGTGAAAGAAAAATTAAAATGGAAAAGGAAAATGAAGAAGTTAATTATATCAGATTTCAGCAAAGGTAATACACTGATCTTAAATGCCTTTTTTCTTCTCTTTTTATTTTTTTTTTTTTTTTTTTGGTTATACTACAAAGCTATTGGCAAGAACCTGAAGCAGTTTAACTTTAAAAAAAATATTTCCTTAAGACAGCCTACAAATATAATTTCAGAGATGTGTATTAAACTTTTGCTCTCATTATTTGCTGTTGGGGATGTTGCAGTTTGTGTAGCTGTACTGCATAAAGATGTAGCTTTATACTCTATGTTTACATGAAGCTTAAGAATTAACTGAAAAATCAAACCAGAATTTGTTCTTTGGTTATGCTTAGCAAATATATAAGATATATTATATATATAAGACGTATACTTACTAATATACTCATATTACTAATATATTTGTGGTACATTTATCTACTTGTTACTATGTAACAATAATGCTGTGATCAATTATTGTGTAAATGTGGAATACGTCTCCTATTCACAAAAATAAAAAAGAAATAAAATTGGAAAAGCAATTTTATAGCACTTGTTACAATCATTTTGTATGCAGTTTGCATACTTATTTCTGATACTAGGATAACTATTCTAGTTTGAGGGCTTGTCTACATATTCTCTTCAGCGTCAGCAGAAAGCAGTTATAAAAATATCATTCCCTCTCAATGCTGAAGTGTTGCATAGAAAGTGAAAGCAGGTTTAAAAGAGACTTTGCTAGAAAATAAATTAAAGTTATTTTAAAATTGAAGAGGGTATGAACACGCAAGATTTAATCCATTAAATTAAATAAGAAAAGGGAAGGAAAAGGTAATTCATTATTGCTTAGCTATCATTACTGAACCAGAAATACATGTTGAAGTCTGCAAGAAAATGAAGCACTGCCCTGGTGAAAAAACTTTGCTATTGACAAACATTTATTCTCTTGAAAGTTGTTTTACCTGGCTAACAATGGCAGAATTAGGGGTATGGTGAGAACTACTGGAAGGAAGGCATTAAAATTTTATTCAGATAGAGATTTCAGAAATCAAAAGACACCTTTATATGGCACCTGGTTTTAAAGTTATACCTGTATCTCATGGTTGTATTTTACATATGTCTTCACATTTATATTGTTGCAAGTTATTCTGATGGGTCAGGTATTGTGCTTAAAGGTGCAGTGTTTAGCAATGCTTTTGCTTAGAGTATGAAAGTTATAAAACTGTGCCTATGTGCCACCTTTCTGAATTACTGGGGTTTTCCCCAAAGGAGCTGTTTTCAGTCTGTTGTTTAGGGTACCCTACATTTATTGTGGGACAATTTTTATTGGATTGCTTGCCGGTCATAAGAAGGATGGATTTGTTGTAGGCATTAACCCTGAAGTTTTGCGGCATTGTATTTCCACTGACATTCTTATTACGAGGGAATCTCATTGATGGGAGGGCTAGTGAGCAAAACACAGAAATTAACTTCTTTGCTTTGATTAGTGGCTGTTGTTTAACCAACAAGTTATTGTCAAGCAGTACTTTAGTTGTGGTGTAATGTGAAGAAATAGCTACGCAGTTTTCACAATGTTATATGGGAGGAGCACTCCAACATGCCTTGGTGCATTTCAGATTTGGTGGGGTGAATTTTATTTTGAGTTGTGGTACGTGTGAGCTGAGACACAAAGGAAAACCTGTACTGTTCACTTCTATGTCATGTCCAGTTATTGATTCCAGTTGACCACACCATAGTCAGATGCAATTTGGGAGTTGAGAGTTTATCAGTAAGGCAAAGAGCACACAAAAGGACGCTAGTTTCTGTTGAAGACAAAACAATCTCTAGCCATTAATCTGCTAAAAAAAACAGAAAAGTAAAGTAATTTTCTTCCATTTTCAAATAGAAACTAGTCACAAATCTTCAGCTTGTTTGTTGCCTCCACCATTCATGCAGTCAAGCTCGGAGGAGCCTTCTTTGCAATAGATGGTAATGTTTTCACTCTTGAATACTCATTCTCACATCGCATCGTATGTTTGTTTGTTTAAAGTCTTCTGCACTTCCTGTCAGAGGAAAACCCTAATCAGCGATGCCAATTGGCATAAACCCGTAGATCCGATCTTGTGTTGAAACGCACTGCACAAGCTCGCTTCTATGGGTCTGTGTCAGTGTGGTGATCTGGCAAAACTTCACGCAGCATCCACTGCAGTGGTGTTTGTCAACAAGCCCAAATGAGTGTACAAAACCACGTACTGATTTTGGAATCCTTCTCTTGTCTATTGCTGTCCAACTTGGTTAAGGAGATTTGTTCTTTTATAGGTTGCTTTAGGCATCTTTGGCCTAATATCTAATTACAATTTAGAAAGAGGTGTGAGGGAATCGTAGGGTTTGCAATGAGTGTAGGATATACAATTTTCTGGCCTTATTAAATATGCCATTCCATGATTACACTCAAAAAGAAAGAAGATATTTATATTTTATTCTTATTGTAAAGTAAGACCAAATACTCATTTCTTTCCAGAAATGTTCTGGGATTGCATCATCCCTATCAAATATGTATGTATATATATACGCACTCAACACATGTATATATCTTTATACATATGTAAACAGGATAGAACAGAACTTCTACCTCTGCAGTAGAAAAGTCTAAGAATATGCCTCATTGTCTGAAAAGTGGGGAATAACTGCAGTTGAAAGCCTCCCCCCATGGGAAATATGTAGGCCAGTGGCTGCTGTCACATTTCAAAGAAAGGCTGAAGAAATGAAGAAGACTTTATGGTCACCGTCGGAAGCTGTGTGCATCCGGGTTGAGGTAGTAGGTTGTATGGTTTAGAGTTACACCCTGGGAGTTAACTGTACAACCTTCTAGCTTTCCTTGGAGCACACTTGAGCCATCGAGGAATTCATCACCACTTTAATCTGATCAGGGAAAGTATGCAAAAAGGTATTGTTTCATGGCTGTACATAATGATCACTCTGAGGCTTTATTGATGTTGAAATAGTCCTGATGACTTGATTATTACATTTAAATCCTGTTATGAAAAATGCTGACACATTGCCTTAATCGACTGTGACTATGTTCTGCAGACACTTAAGGAAAGAATGATGATTATTTTAATTCTATTAACAGGAAAGCTTTAAGAGTTATTTTGGTTTATAAACTCAGGAAAATACCAAGTATTTAATGCTTTTTTCTTTCTTCAGGGAGTAGCCTATCCTATACATTTGATTTTTGTTCCTGGCATTATATAGGTCTATATTTTTTGAAAAGGAAAAGAACATTTTCTTTTGTCCTTAAAATACTTTCCAGAAAATATTGCGTGCTGCTGCTTGGCTAGCAGTGACAATGCCACAAGTTGATCCTGTTCTTCTCTGGATTTATGATATTATTTCTTTGTGCCTGAAGAACTCATTCCTATGAGCACAGATCCAAATTACCTGCAGGCCCACCTGTGTTCCCACCTTCACAGGAAGGCTCACTGACTCAGCCCAGCCCCACTCTGGGGTCTCAGCACCTGTGTCCTTATATAGAGTGTCAGGCTAAATGTCAGGCCAGGGTCAGACCTGACCCAAAATACCCTTGGTCTGTTTTGGTCCTTGATTCATCTTTCTAGCTCAGCAGGACTTAGGAAGTCACATTCCCTGTGCAAATGGTTTCCAAAACACTGGAAACTGCCTTCAGTGTCAGGTCCCAGCACTGAATGCTTCCACCCATGTGGGATGGGTGCCATAGACAAAAAAATGCCTCCTCAGTCCTGGTGTTCTCTGTGTGTCTGCATGCTTATTTTATGTTTGTTTGTTTTGGCTTGGTTTTTTTTAAGGCAATACCAGAATACATAAAGGAAAAAAAAAATAAAATCCCAATCTGACTCTGGAGACAAAATTGGGGTTGTGGATGTTTATGCCCTGATTTGTGTGACCTTATTTCGTTCTTATTTTCAGTCTTCCTCATCCAGTCTGGAAAAACAAAGAAATGTCCCTTAATATGTACATCCCATGAGCAGGTATCCTAGCTAAAAGAGACAAAAAGAGTGTATGCTTCCACTCCTAGAAACATCTATGAAGCAAGAGAGAAAAGAGTTGTGTCTGTATATTCACCATGATTTTTTAAGTGAGGGCTACTTCTGGAACTGACCTCAAAGATGAGGCCTCCCCAGTGAGATGGAACACACATTGTTGCCAAAGTCAGAGCATCTGGACCAGACAGTGATGGTCATTCCAAAATAGTTGGGGAAAAAGTGATGCTGTCTTTTTCCACATACTTTTCCATAAAAAGTGAAAAGGAGTATTATTTTCAAAAATAATTTTTCATTAAAGACAGCAATAGTGATAATTTTGCTGGAAAGTGATTTAAGTGTGTTTATGTAAAGCAAAGGAGCAGAGCAGCACCCCTGTGGTGTTGTGGTCAAGGACAGATCAGACTCCTATGGGATGAGGAGAGGATGAAATGTGGCTGTTCCACATAGGGGTGAGGGCTCTGTTCCTGGAGCTCCCGTGTTACCAGCAAATAGTTCTTTTTCTCCGAGTATTTTGTAGCCCTGAATTTCTGACTTTACTTCTCTTGGAGGCAAACATAATATTTGATATTTCCAATGTTTTTGTTGTTTTATGTTTTACATCAACAAGGACAGTTAAGAATGTTTATTTAAAGTGGATTTGAAGGTTGTTTGCATTTTGGTTGTGTTTTCTTTCCATGTCTGTCTATTAAAAAAATCATTTGCTCACAGGTCCCTATGTTTGTCTCCTATCAGCTTAAGGTTTACCTGAACCTTTTTCTAGATAAAGAATAACAGAAGGAGATAAAAATGGATTTAGTTTATCTTTTTAACAGCACTAATTTTCAGTGATTAATGTTTGTGATAGGAAATAGATAAAGAGGATCTGCATGATAGGTGGATCCAGACTGAATTTTAAGCCTGTCTTAAAGTATATGAGACAGAGGAGAGATGAGGTTGAGTGAATCAGAATTGCTCCAAGCTGATGGAAAATGCTTAAAGGTGCAGTAGCTAAATGGGAGGATAGAGGGGAGACCTCCATCAACCAGTGAAGCTTAGCAGGGACCACTCACAATCTGAGTAAAAACTGCAGTATCCTCTGTGGATTCAAAAAGCCTCTGGTCACCAGTACATTTTCTTTTGTTATTTTAATTTTTTTTTCTTTTGTAGTTAAAGTTCACTGGAAAGAAACACTGTAATTGCTGGTTTCTGCCAACAGAGCAACAGGTGTTCAATCCTTTTATATTAATTCTTCAATTAGTTGCAAAATAAGGGGAATTGTTTATACTAAGCTGAACTGAATAGAAATGACTGATGCAGAAAATGTGGGAATGTTTCATCTGTCCTTCAAAGGCATGATAAATTTGTAATTCTATCAGGCCTAGTTGCAGGTTGCTATGCAAATTTTCATTGCAGCATCACCAGCTTTAATGAATATACATTTTCTTTATTTCTTTCTCTGTTCTTTAATTTAGGTTTTTTACTCTGTAGTGTGCAATACATTGTTTTGGCAAGAGTTATCAAGTTACAAGCAAAAATGAATGAGACTCTGAGGTAATTTTGAAGCGGATTAAGGTAGAGAATGAAAAACAAAGAGGAAAAAAAGCTCTATTAAGAACAGCTGGGTGGAGTTAGGTCTTCTGTGATTTCATTTCAAAGTCATATAGCATATCATCTGTTTTAAGTGAAGTCTGACATATTTTACCTTTGCAGTGTGGTTGGAATTTAGGTATGCCTCGTAGACTCAGCATTACACTGATGTGATGCCTCTGTAGGAAATAAATGCACTTTGTGACATGGCTTAACGTGGATGGGTTCCACCCTAGGGCCCATCTGAGAGTGTTTGTTCCTGTAAGTAAGACAGAACATTCTCATTCTTGTGCCTTTACTTTGCTTCTTGCATTTGGAAAAAATCCCCATTAAGGTATTTGGGGGAAATGTGGAGATCCAATGTATCTGCAACTCCCAGTTGTTCCTTTGGGAGAAGTTCTCAGTGTTTCACAAGTCTGGTCCTAAAGAAAAGCTGCAGGGCCACTGACTCACCCTTTTTCTTGCCACAGTTTCCTTGGTAAAGATTAAGTCTGATCCACGGTGAGCCCTGGTTCCCAACAAAGGAATTAGAGCACGGCAAAAACCCACTGCTTTTCCAGGTCCTGCCTGTCTTAAGAGCTAAGTCACTTCAGAGAGCTAGGGAGATTTTTATTTCCTTCTGCAGCACACAGTGTCTTTGTCCAGAGACACATCCAAAGAAAACAGAGTTAGGGGGACATTTCTGAGTTAACAACCGAGATTTGGAAACACTGACAGAACTTTGGTGTTTTGGGTGCAGCCAATTTGAGAACTTTCTCTGTGCCAAATCTGCCATCAACCCAGTTTACCAAAAGAGGTAAAGTAGGTTATTACTAGTTCTGTGCTGTTGAAATAGCATAAAGTAGTCAAAAATATATGACCAGATTTCTGGTTTTGTTATTCTACTCATCAAAAGAAAATGCTGAGTTTCACTTGGATTCATCCTTTGTTTAACTTCCTTGTCTTCAAAACAGTTGAAGTTCTTTAGAGGTTTTTAGGTAAAGAATACGTCAAAATATTTAAAAGCAATCCCAGAAAAGGTTTTCCTCACAAATCTGTCCCTTAAACATGACAAACAGCCTTTCATAATCTCCAAAACTTGTTTATTGAAACTTTTAAGCAAGAGGCCTGGGATAGGTTGCTTAACTGATAAAGCTGGAATAGAAGTGCACTTGAAATTCTTCAAGATCTTTCGGATGTGGTTTCATATGACATTAATTTATCTGTTGAGACCAGTTTCTGATATTTTTAATAAAACAAACATTAAATACATATAGCAGGCCCTGTTTAAATGTGGATATTGCTTTTATAGCACAGTTAAATACAAGTTTGAAAAGCTAATGCTTCTGTATTACACAGTACAGAAGAATGAAATTATTTCAGATTTGGCCTTCACATAGTAAAAATATTTTCATCAGAGTGATTTTTTTGGTAGAGTTTAATTTGCATAAGGCTTCTGGATATTTCAGTTGTAATTCATTGTAAAATATATCACGTGTATGAAAATTTCAGGCCAATTTTGAGTTTTGTTTCCTTCACCTCTACTTTCATGCCACTTTCTGAAACAATAAGAGCAAGCTTCAGCATGATTAAGTCCTTTCAAGAATGCTTGCAACATCTGAGTAAAAACTCAAAGATCAGGCCTCTTTTTTTTTTTGTTTTCTAGAATGACATCCTCACGTTCAGGAGTTCCTGTCTCCTTATCTCTTCTTTTACAAATATGATTGGCATGGTATTCTGTATGGGCTTTGTTGCACCTCCTATTGAGTGGAAAGGTCTCCCCCATAAACACCTGTACTTAGAGGTGTTCTGGATGAGGTAGTTGTCTGGCTTGAGTAAGACTGGCACCGATACGAACCAACCACTGCACCAAGAGCCTCATTGAAAGGACACAAATACAGAAGAGCAGAGAAATCATTTCTCCAAGAGTCACAACAGCCTTGTGTACTGTTTTGCCTTCGTGGTTGGGAAAAAGGGAGTGGTGCACACTTATTTTCTTGCATGTGATTAACATACATGTATTATGCTTGTATTGTCTTTACCTGAATGTTACGAGTCATCACAACTAAACTTCATGTCCATGGTTGAGAGTGATTTATCTGGGTTAATCTGCAGTTTATCTGGGAAATGCAGTTCCCTTCCTTTTACTTTTGGTCTCCACATATTCTTCCACTGGTCCTTTTTTGATTCTTCATTTACTGACATCATGATAATCCTGGCAATGGATGTAGAACATTGCAGATATACTGGCAACAGGGATGGGTTTAGAGTGCCCTGATGGCTGGGGAGAAGAATGGGATTGCTGTCATGTTTATAGGGTTAGCAGAAACCAAAGTTTCCTCAAAACATATTCTCTGTGAGTCCTTTCTGTCACGACTGTTCAGCTTGGGAAGGAGAATGAAGCTGTTTAGTACTATCACCTTTGAAGATCTGCCTTGAGACCATGGGGTTGAATTTTCTCAAACTCTATGTAACTCTCATTTTTCAAAGCCCTTGGACAATAAAAGTAGTCTAAGGCCTACTTTTCCCTGACAAAAACCCAGCTTAGTGGTTATTGCAATATCAAAGCAGATTTACGTGTCTGAGGAAAGATGACTGTCAGTAACACATATCTTTATGTATATTTGTTGTTGGGGATTTTTGCTTGGCACTACACTGAAATGAACAAAAGAACACAATCTCAAAATTCTCCATCTCAGCCATTGCAATTAGTTTGCTGAGACAGATTTTTTCATTTCTCATGCTTGGAAAAAATAATCATATGGGAACTTGACCATGATAACTTCACTGTTGCTTGAAAGAACTTTGCTTTAGGCTACGGATAGCATCTGGAGCATGCTAAATCCATGTAAATGGCTGGTTTCCTGGAAAGTTACCCAGGAAAGGTGTTCTGTCTGGACCAGGAAGTAGATTCCATGGTAGCCTGTGATCAGGAGAGATGGAGACATGGCTTGAAAGTGCCTCTGGTATTTAAGTGCCCTGGGCTGAGGAACTTTGGTTGCTATTCTGTATCACAGCTTGTCCACCAAATATTGCACTTTCAGAAAGTATTTCCATCTCCACCTTATCAAAAAGCCTAAGTGCACTTAGTTTGCACAACTGAAGGAGATTTATTCCATAAATACTTTGAACCCACAGATTTGCCTGTGTCAGCTGAGCCTTTTATTGGGAGGAAAATTTTGTGGGTGTAGAATTTTTAATAAAGTGGGATTGATACTATGTTGAGCTAAGTCGTTTGAGAGCTGTTGCTGAGGCTGACATCCCTGTGGGAGGACGCCTTTGTGAACGGGAGCATAGGGAGCAGTGGACCAATGTAACTATTCAGCTCCATGCTAAGTAATATTCTTTTGTCCAAATGTTAACTTTTGACCCTTAGGGTAGATTTTTCCAACAGTATGTATTTTACACATAGTTCCATGTTGTCTATTGTAAAGAACTAAGCTCAGACCACCTAAATCATATATTGCACTTGTGCCTCATCACTGCCTGGATAGGAAGGCAATGCCTGAAAATTCCCGGTCTCTGCTGTTCATGGCCCACATACACTTGGAGATGAGACTGCAGGCTCGAGTCCATCTGAGGTACCACAGCTGGCAGTTTGGCTGCTGCCCTAGGGAGATTTTTGCTTGAGAAAGTATTTTTGTATTTACTCAGGATGTGACTTGTGAAGGATATGATTCCTGTGATGATAAAGGCATTTTTGTGAGTGATTATTATTAAATATTGCAAAGTCTATTGCTTTTCTTAAATGTTTATCTCCGATACGGGAAGAACTTAGCGGTATTTTTATCATTATTTTGGTTTTGAATTAGCTGTAACAGAATGACCAAAATGTAAATTTTAGTTACAAGTCTAAGAACCTGACTCGTACTTAGTGTAACATTTTAAAGCAATCCTGCTTTTTTCCCCAAAGTACCTTGAGCATTCAGAAGTCAGCATCCTGTTGATTTACAATATCTGGGCAAGTCTTAAAAGAGAAACCTCAGGTGCAAAGGCACTTTTACAGCTTTTTGACCCAATGACAGGATCTTAAATATATAAAGTGGTTGGCGCTGCCTCTAGGTTGTGCTCCGGTATGTGAGACAGTTGAACACAGAGTGACAACACATTCTTTGCCACTTTTATGAGATAACAGTGCCTTAATTTCTCTCCTCTGACTGATGTAAAGAAAGGCAATATAAACAATGCAACCAGAGAAAACAGGCGCAGCTTGCACACCTGATACTCCTATTGATGCCACTGCCAGCCATGCAGGTGCTCTGAGGGGACATAGGACCCCTTTCCTCCCCTTTCCCTGTGCTTTGGGAGGAGTTTGCTGTGGGAGACAGTGCTGAGCCCAGCCTCCTGTTTTTAGGGCAATGCTGTCAGGGAATGCTGCCAGGCACTCCTGCCTCCGTCCTTAGCACCAGCAGGCACCAGGGAGCCCTCATGCATTGTTGGGGCAGGGGGGGCTCTCACTGGAAGGGGCTGCAATCACCATCCCACCAAGGACACAGACATGCGGCATCATGCCCAAAAAGAAGGAATTAAATGCAGCATTGGGTCAGCTTGGAGTTTTTTTGGCTAAAAGAAGCTGTCTGTGGAAGTAAACACGCAGCCTGCCTAATGAATGTACTATTTATTAGTTGTGTGAGCTGCTGGAAATACCAAAGCGGATAAGAGCTGTGATTCAAGGCCATGGGGCTGGGCCCACACAGCTCCCTAAGCCAGGAGCCAAGGACGTGGGAATTCTCACCAAGGGGCGACCCGGGGAGTCCAGAGCCAGTGCCAGGCTCTGCTCATCTCCAGGCAAGAGGAGGTTTGTGTTAGGGATCCTTCTCCTATGTGAGGAGCGGCTGTTTGTTATTGTGTAATTTGATTTGACCCTAATTTAATGACAGTTCTTAGCAGGCAACATGATTTGCAAGGCTGATTTCAATTCTTATTGATTTGGCCTTTAATTTCCTTGGACTTGCACTCAGAAGCTTCATCGGAGATTTAATGAAAGTCTGCAAAATCAGTTTGGTAAGGAATTTTTTGAGGGAACTTGAACTCAAATGCTTCAATAGCAAATCATTCAGGTGCAATGTGAAAATATTTTAAGAAAGAAAATTCTTAGTTAAACTTCGTTTCTAAAATAGCCTATTGGAAATCCATTATTTAAACCCCCACCTTTCTTGTGGATTTTTTCCCCTCAAATTCTCACATTCAATATCTATTCAAAGGTAAATTAAAGACTTAATTTCTAGAATTTTGCATAATGGGCTTTTAAAGGGGACATCTTAGAGATTATAATTGTAAAACTTCCACTGAAAATAAGTAACTTATAACTTCTGGAAATCTATTATTTTATTCATTAATAAGAAATTTATGAAATGTAGAACAAATTCTGCAACTGTCTCCCACTTATCTTCATGCTGCAAGTATTTTTCAAAGTAAAGATTGCAAAGCATAAAAAATAGATTGTATGATTCTGAAACCTATCAGTAATTTTATAAAGACAAGATTTTTTTCTTTTTAATATTTATTAATTAAAATTTATACATTTAAGTAATTAATGCTCCAGACAGAGCGGGGCTACGAAGAGGTTAATTAGTGATAATTTTTGTTACCTTTTCTGAAACCAAACCTTTGCACTTGAACTAATGAATGAAAAATGCAGCAAAAGACAGGGACTGTATCTGTATGGGAGGAAGGAAGGAATAGGGAGGATGAATTATTATGTGGTAAGCGTAAGAGGATGTAAGAGAAGGAAGGAAATTGAAGCTGCATATGGCATAAGAGAGAGGCTCCAAGGAATGGAACTGCAGTCACTGCTCATTGACACTTAGAGGAGCTCTGGGCATGTAGGCACAGGAGTTCAGAAAGGTGGAAGAAAAAAAGGAATTTGAAAGATATGAAGAAAGGACATGAGGATGTTGTAGTCTCTCATTGTTGTGCTTCATCCACATTGGTGCATCTTGGTAACTGTGAAATATTAAAAGGAGGAAAGATTTACAGGCAAAGCTTCATATTTGTAAATAAACAGAATATTCCCTCCTAGGAATAAGTTTTTTTCATTTTCTGGTCAATTCTTATTTATTTTATAAGAAGAAAAATCCATTATGATATATAAATTTGGAGGGCACTAACTATGAAAAGTAGTATCTGAGGGTAGTACACATTTCAGACATATTGAAACCATCTCAAAATTATCCCCCACTACTGAAAATTAGGAACCCAAAAATATAAATCTAAAGATGAACTGAAAATCCAGAGTGAAGGCACAGAGATAGCCATAACTCTGACTAATACTGACACAGACAATATATTAATGATGCTGGTTAGTTCAGTTCAGTCTAAGACTACAAACTCTAAATGTGATTATATCATGGCCGTAATATAACTGCACATAAGGGAGAAGTAACTCGTGTGTGCCCTTCCCTTGGCATCTGCTCAGTTTATTTGTGTAAATGAGAAATATAAAACTCCCAATATCCTGAATCAAAAAAGATAACCCCAGCTTTTGTATGAACTGTAATTAATTTGCAGCCTGTTACCACAAAACTTAATTTAGGGAAATTCCAAGTTAGAATCAAGAATGTTCAACATTTGTGTGAATAAGAACAGTATGTGCAGTGGTGCTAGAAGTAGCAATATTTCTGATTCAAACCATGCACTGAAGAGTTGTTGAGGTTCCAGAACTTCTTTCCCTTTAAAATTGTGAGAGAATGAAGTTTATTGACTGCTGATCACTTCCAGACACAGAACAGTGGTCTACTAGTCCTTTTCAGCGGTAATAGCAGTTCCATATGACACAAATTAATGGAATATCTCATTAATTCCCTAAATGTCACTAAACTGGTCAAGCCATTATAAGTTTCCATCTCCTTGAAGTAAATTTAGCTGCTTCCAGATTTTCAGTTCTGTGAAAACATCTGCAGAATATGGAATCTGTTAAAACAGCAGCCTACATTGGGAGATACCATGGTCTTATCCTGAGCTACTTCTATGGAGATCAGCTTATTCAGCATCCAAAAAGAGCTTGAGGATTTACATTCAAGCTTGTTTTGAGGAGAATTTGTGTCTCTCTATTTTATGCATGAACACTAATTTCTCTATACAATAAAAGGAGGAAATGTGAATATTTATGATATAAGAAATAATATTATTAGGTATTTTCAAATTTGAGTTTTGCATTACGAGGTTATTTGCTTGTTAAGCAAAATGGCTAACCAGTAAAATGGTTATGAAATGGTGATTTGTTCTTTGCCTTAATCTTCATGTAAGGTATACTCAAAGTTTTTGTTTTAAACAAAAAGTAGCATAACACAAAGTGAAGTGAATCATATTCATAAGCACTTTTGTGAGGGGAAAAAAACAACCAATATTGTCTTGTAAAAGACAATTCTAATTTACCAGATAGTTATTTTTCACTGGAGAGAATTACAGTAATATCACAATGGTTTTAGCATTGCATTAGAGGATTCTACTGACTTGTCTGATCATCATCAGTTGTTTCCTCTTCTCTCCATTTGGTAGAACTTCAACATACCAATCAGGCCTCAATTTACTCTTCCTTTCTGTCCTTGCATTTTTTTATATTGCATCTCCAGTGCAGCTTCCCAAATACAATGCTACATTTTTAAGACCTGATAGTAAATTTCTCCCTGGGTGAAGTCTTGAGTGAAGATTTACTTTAGAACTAATGATCATGAAAACAGGATCTCTGCATAAAGAGAAATGTTCACTAATGTAAGTCTATAGTTCAATTAACATTTATTAAATTAGGGAATACTGGGAAAGTCAAATTCTCAAAATATATTAAGTACATTGCTTTCATTTACGTAATTTTTCGTTCACAGGTTTTCTATTTGAATCTGAGCAGGTCTTCATTAATACCTTAAAATACCTTAAAAGCCAGAACACCTTACTATAAGAAGAAATAAAAATACTTGCCGATGTTAAAATATTCAGATAAATTCAGTCCCTTTAGTCAGTAGGGTTCATAGCATGGTATTGGAAATACTGAAAATGTAACTATCTTAAGTGCAATAACATTTTAAAATACTTGCTCTAAAAATTTCTGTATGGCTTCGGAGCTACAGAGGACTTCAGAAGTTTTAAAGCTGTTCTAAACTTTACATATGTGGATTGAATCAAATATATAAATAAAAGTGTATAAATATATTTGACAAATACTTAGGAGTGTTCAATAATGAGAGCATGCACATTGCATTCTAACTCTGTGGAATCTTAGGGAGCAAGATTTTCTAACATAGAGATGTGGAGGAGTTTGTTTGGTTTTTTGATTGTGTGGGGTTTTTTGTAGTTGTTTTGTTTTTTGTTTGGTTTGGGGGTTTTGTTTATCTTCCTTGATCTTGAAGATTTGTTAGAGAATCTAAAAAAGTTTTTTAAAATATGGTGGTAAGTGATCAAGCCAAGAGGTTACAAGGATGCAAATTCATGTAATTTGTATTAAATTTTAGAATCTTCATGTTTCATATGAATTTAAAGCTATTTAATAAAAAACACTGTGTTCCATAGATGAAATTTTCATTAATATAGTTTCAGCAGTTCATTACTTTGTTCGTATAAAAGTTTCTTCATTTATTCTTAAATAAGAACAAGGTAAATGATAAATGATAAATGATTGAGGAAAGTGAAATCTTGTCCCTTCTTTAGCTCTAAGAACTGTTCTATAAACCTGGAGGTAGGAGTTCCCCCAGATATAAAGAAACAGTTGTATGCTGACACACAGTAGTTCTGTGCTTTATGGAAATAGTTAAGTGAAGACTAAAGAGCATTATTGAGGAAAAAATAAAAGTATAGAAAGTTTACAAATGAAGTCTTAACAATGTCAAGTTCTTTCAGGGACCAAACAATTGCTCAATTTAACTATAAATAAAAAGTAAATGAAAAAAAAAGTATTTACAAAAAAACAAGAGAAATGCCAAGAGAAATGGACCTTGCACCTAGCAGTAGGAGTAGTCAAGGGGAAAAGTGAAATCAATCATCAATGATCATCTATTAGATAAAGAAAATTATCCCATGACACTTGATTCAGTAATCCTAAAAGTCCTTGTACTTCTGTGTCTTAACGTCTTTGGAATAACATAGTCCAAGAAGTGTAAATATTAGTGTTCATTTGAAACTGCACAAAACCAGTTCAAAGTAATTCAACAGAAGAACATGAAGGAAAGGGGAATAAATATAAAATGGAAAGCATAATGTAAATCATCTTTATAATTGTTCACCAGACGTTTGCCAACTAGTTGAACTGTTGCCTTTTTGTTAATCTATATGTTTTGTGGGATAAAATCTCTTATCTAAAGGTAAACCAGCTTTATATACACTAGTTCAATGGCATCCACTTAAAAATAATACTATCATCAGTATGTGGGGAAAAAAAAAAAATTCTATTTACTGCCAGGGCTACCAGCCACAGCATTTTGAGAATTTCGATGTATTTACAATTTTTAGTAGAATAAATATGATGCACCTTTAAGCAATATATATCCATGAGTAAG
The DNA here is from genome assembly GCA_013397295.1 of Polioptila caerulea. NCBI lineage: Eukaryota > Metazoa > Chordata > Aves > Passeriformes > Certhiidae > Polioptila > Polioptila caerulea. The sequence goes on from VYXF01007135.1 coordinate 104,035, forward strand.
ACATTGCAATTGCATTCATCAAGCATAAGGGAATAGTTAGAAAAACAGGCTACTGCACAATCTTTTAGCAGTCCCTTCTCTTCCATGATAACCTCACTGAAGTCTTTAAGGGCATTTGTACTTGGGAAAGCATTCAGATTTGCTTTGAAAGCAAAGGTCCTTGCATCTTTCTCCATTCATACACCTCTATTTAATAATTTTCCACAGACAGCTTTTAACAAACAGGATGTACCTGAGAATGTGACATCCTTTTGTCACATGATACCAATGGTGAAAAGCAGGATAAATTAAATTTATTATTTTGTCCAAGTTCATGCTAGGTGTCGTGATCAAGGGATGAGCCTTCTGGTTCGCCAAAACGATGACTAGTCCAAAACACATATTTATGAAAGTCCTTTTGGGCAGTACATCAAAGGCCTAGTGCCTGTGTTCTGAGTTAAACTGCACCATCTCGCAGTTTGAAGGCTGTGTTTCATGTTGGAATGTGTTTTCTCTATCAGTGTGATGTTTTCACATTGTGTTTTATAGTGTAGTAATTACACAACTTGCCCCGCAGTTCTTCTTGAAATTAATGCATCTCTTGTATTTAATAATAACATACATTTAATAAGACAATTTCGTTGTCATAAATATTAAAAGGTACATAATATATGCACATATAAAGAATGCAGTAATGAAGGTGTTTAAAATAAACAACACCAGTTGAAATTTAAGTGCTGAAGCTCAATGGATCCTGAAAGTAAAAGTAGCTGTATAAACAAAACTAAAATTGTCTTTGTTGATCTTCATTGTCTAAGAAGAGAGGAATATAGCATATGAACAAGGAGGGTGAACAGTGATGGGAAGTTCAGACTTTTTTCTTTAAATAATCTGCAGCATTGACTTTCCATTAAGGAAGCTGAGGAAATGCCCTTGCCAACAGCATCTAATTTCACCTGTTCTGTTTCCTCTGTGCCCTGGCCCTTTTTCTATGGAAGGACCACTAGACCTGCCACACTAAGAGCTCCAGGTCCGTCTGGGGAAGAACTCTGCTGTAGAGGGAAGCAAGAAAATGGCCATTAGACTGTTTTCCAGGCAAACTCTGAGGCTGCAGGAACTCTGAGTGTGCCAGGCACCGCTGGACAAACTCCAGCCATCACTACTGGAGCTCATGGGCAGCTGAGCATTCTCTGCTCAGACCTTGGCAGACTCAAAGAGACAACTGAATTATGTGAGAAGATGCAGAGCAGCCCAGGATAAAGGAGGCTCAAAATTGGATTCAGTCCATTTTACTTCCACTTGTCACAAGGTGTGAACGGTATGTTCTGCACCTTAGGAATGAGAAGTTTAAAATATTTATGTGAGCATTGTTCTCTTAACTCTTTGAAGGATGTGGTTAAAACCCCTATGTAATGTCAAATTGCAACACTCAGATATGAATGTAAAGAATCCCACAGCTGTGTGAGTAATATTTGACACTTGAGTGGGAAAGGTTTTAGCTGTAAAATTCTCATTCCAAGGTTATAAAAGTAGAAATTCAGAAAGGTTAAGATCAAGAAGTGTCTAAGAATGTGGATTTTTATTTTGATTTGAGTGACTTCGCTACATTTGAATGTTAATGTAATTACAAGATCTCAATCTCTCTGGTCTGTGAAAGTGACAATACCTGTCCCTTATTGCATTAAAAGAATACACTTTTTGGAATAATGTGATAAAGTATATAAACATTTATTTTTTATATATGGCTGCATTTTAATTTCTCTATTGACAAATCAAAGAGTAAAGAATCTTCACTACTGAAGAATTCAATAGTACTGTGACAAGTTTTCAGAAAACTGTTACAGATTAATCTAGTGAAATATATTTCTGCAGAATAGGGACTGGGAATTGGAGGAGGCTCTATTTAATGTAAGATGCTGAAATGCTGGTATCATAGTCATCAGGTCTTTTTTTTTGGAAAAGGTATTAGCTCCTCACTGTTCTATTAGCTGTTTTATTTATGCCTTGTCTTTTTAAAACCAATTATTAGAAAAGAAGGGAAAAATTAATCAGTCAACATAATATTTGATCTTCAAAAATTTTGTTTACCAGAGCAGCTGTTAGGGAAGCTAAGTAGTCACTGGGAGAGAGGAAAATCCTCATCATGGGGTGAAAATGGCTGGATGACAAAGTCTAGAATAAAAATATGTCGTTGGCATCCTCTGTAACTTAAAGATGAGAGCGGGTTGCTCCATTGCTTCATGTTATGATGTTTGCTATTTAATACATAGAAATAATGGAAAGAAAGTTAGGCAGTGAGATGGCAACACAGGCAAATGTCACAATTAGCTGGGTTACTCAAATCCAAAACACACTATGTGGGGAACTTCAAAAGGGAACCCTGAGATCTACAGCAGTGGATGACATGATGTCAAACAAAATTCAACAGTATGAAAGCTAGCAGGCATTGAAAGAAGTAATTTGAACTATTTATGACCTCTCTTGGGCTCTAAATTAATTTAGAAGTGCTAGAAAAAGAAATCTAGTAATTGTGGACAAGTCAATGAAAGCTATGATCTCTGTTGAAATTTCACCAGCCTTTCTCCTCCTCTTATAAAATCTCCGAATAAAGGGATCGCCTCATCACAAAATAAGAATCAACGACAACATGATCCTGTCTGTGCAATAAACTACATCCAGTACAGCTGATAGCATATAATGCAGCATCATCTCTTATTCTGACTGCTGTGATAGAGAAGAAATAAGCAACAAGAGGAAGAAAACAACCTATTTCTTAGTAAATATATGATTCCTCTTTCTAAAGTAGAATGAGTGAAGATTTGGCAAAAGTGAGGAGACAAATATTCTATGTATGCAGAAATAATACATTTTTTAATTAAATAAGTAACTAAATGCTAGTCAATGTGAGAAAGTTCCAAACTTGTAGGTGCTTACATTTGAAAAGGCAATTTAGATGTGCAAAATCAAACTGAGATAAAAGCACTTTTAGTATCAACCATTACAGGGTGCTGAGCATCCCATAGAGACTCTTGTTCTTTTTCAGAAATCCAGAGAGGGGAGGTGTCAGTGAAGGTCTTAATTGAGCCCTTTGGGCTCACTGTTCCCTCTACGGGGCAAGATTTACTCTGTCTTTGCCACTATTGAAAGAGCTAAGGAAATTCTCTGGACAGTCCTTGTTCCTTGCTTACATTTTCCTTACTGTTCAGCACAGCTAAGGTTTACAGAGTTATCCCTGTAATTAGTCTGACTGCATCCTCTGCATCTGCTGGGCTGCACGTGTCTCTTTCCAGTCCAAAGGTAAGGTTAATAGTAAATCTCATATGTTATAAAAAATTAACTACACGTTTGTACGAGAACCATGCCAGTGTTACCAGGGACAGTCACACATCCACAGCAGAGATCACACAGTGGGCCTCCAAGCAGAACACGTGAGAGGAGAGGAAGGAAAAAGTTAAATGAGCACTCTCTTTTTTTACTATTATGTACAGAACTGATTAAAATAGATTTCAAGGAGAAAAGTTCGTTGTGCAGTTGCTCGAAGAACTGTTTTTTAAAAAATATTTGGAAAAGAGAGGATTTGCAGAAATCTATTAAAAGGTGCTCATTAAGGTGGACGTGATTCATTCTGCTGATGGAACTTCTAGTGCCAAAGATTTCAGTGAGGCAGAGTCAGGAGGTCGGATGCTGCCCAGGGAAGTGGTTGAGTCACTATTCCTGGAGGTATTTACAAGATGTGGAGATGTGGCACTGGGGGACATGGTTTAATGGTGGACTTGGCAGTGCTGGGTTAACAATTGGACTTGCTGATTTTAAAGGTCTTTTACAACCTAAATTATTCTCTTATGCTATGATTCTATCCTCTTTTGCTAAATTGGTTTGAACTTCATACAAGTTGAGTATGCTGACATATATCTACTGTTTAGTATAAGGAAAAGGTCCTGGTTTTACTTATGGTTATAAAGCTGTCTCATATTTTGCCAGGTTGTTCCATATCACAATTGCAGAAAAGAATCTCAGAAAAACCACAAATCAAAAAAATTAATACGAGTCTTTTAATAGTTACCCTTAACTCCAAGGTGAATCCATACACTTCTCTATTCTTTGTCTTCTTTTCTTCTTTCTGGTAGTTTTGTCTTGTCCTATGTTATTTTATGTACTTCAGAATTCCTCTAAATTACAAAATATTTTTCAATATCAAAAGTTTCATCATTCTTTTGTCATTAAATTGTCTTCTTAGTCTGTAATTACTTCCTGCTCTCTTCTACAGTTTACAATATTTTCATATTCTCATAAAATCCTCAATTCTCTGGAAGGGCAGGTTGTAGAATTCTCCCTGCGATCTTGCTGTTATGATCCTTTTTCAGTCCCTGTCAAGGCAGATGAAACCTTGAACTGCTGCCACGCTCTGAGGTGCCTCCTCTCTACTGATTCTCACCGTTGATGTCACTCTTTGACTTCTTTATTTTTGTATGAAAGCCCTCATGAACTAAAGCTAAAAGTAATCCATGTTGCTTTCTTAGCCAATGAAAGATTAGTCCCTGCTAGTGTTTGGTGAAATCTACTTTTATACATGTTAGTCATTTTCTTGTAGTGTTTCATTGTGAAAAAGAATTCCTTCTTGCACAAATGGAAATTCTTATTTCTATCTCACTTCTACATAGGACTCATTATGGAAAAATTCTGCATTTTTTCTGTGGAGGTATTGCCCAAAAAATACTTCTAGGCTGTTGGGCAAGTGCTTAAAATGTTCACCTCTCTTGACAGTTCTTCTCCAGACTATGTTGGTCTAATCAAAAACTTTTTTTTAATTTTCTTTTTTTTTCCCTTTTTTCCTAAATCCCCCTACCTTATCAAAGTGTTTCTCATAACAGGATGGCAAGAATGGGAGGAGCTAATAAAAATTCATTTGACTGGTACATCTCATTTTAGGCTAATTTGGCTGTTCCCTGGTAGCAATGGTAAATGGGAAAATATTCTCCTACACTTTGTTTGCATATAGGTTACATCAATGGAGAAAATTCACATAGGAAAAATGTGTAATGCAAGCTTGCTGTTGAATGCCAATTTGGGTGAATTCTGACTGTAGTGCTGAAGCAGAAGAGTCAAGTGATCTTAATGAATTGCATGACTGAGTTTATATGGAAAAATCCTTTACTTGAGATAATTTTGCTTGAGATCCCTTTACTTGATTTATTTTGAAGTCAAAAGGTGGTCTGTGAAAGAAATGTTATTGTTCTATCAAGTTTATTTTAACCCCTTGGGTAATAAGCTGAGTCATTGCATAGATTCTGTGGATTCCACTCCCTCACCTAACATGAAATTTGAAACTCTTACAAATCAAAAGAAATTTCCTATATTAATATTAGGCAATGAGTCAAATAAATTTTGTCTCTTAAGAACAGAATACAACCTGGAGGAACTTAAGAATGAGAGGAGTCCAGGGTTCACAATCATGAGCACTAATAATCATACCAAGAGCCCAAGTGAATGAATGGGGAATGTAATTTGATACTGTTTCATTTGGATTGAGTTTTTTTCCTTCAAATAGATGTTGATTTCGAAGGAATGAAAGACAGTTTATTGTTCTTTTTCCAAAAATGATAGAAAAATATTAATAAATTAGATTAATAATGAGCAGAATATTTTTGGTGTGCTCAAAAAAATCTGGGAATACAAGAGTATAAGTCTTAAGACAGTTTGAGAAGCAGTTCTCCCCTGTGAGTAAAGGGAAACTGTGTGCTGATGCAGGGTAATTTGTTGCACATTTATTGAGGTGTGAATGCCTAGTATTTAAAATTAAAAGCTGCTGCTATTAGTTTACTAGCTAAAGTACTGACAGGAGTGAAGAAAAAAAAAATTTGAACAACTGACATCTGTAAGAATTGATGGAGAGGTAGAAGTTATAAACCTGTCCGCACGTATTGTTCCCTCATGCATTCTGATGCACCTCACTGAATAATGAAAACGCCTGTTGACTTATTTGCTGAATTCTAAGAATGAAGCAAGTGTAAATGCAGGCTGAAAAAATACTGTGCTTCAACTTGCTCTTAATGAACTCTGATATCATCAAGGCTTAAGAGGGCCACTTTTCTATGAAAAAGGATCATGTGGCACTTTTCTTGCAGGTGGATTTAGGAAAGCAGCCTGCCACTTCTGCATTGCATTGAACCACTTCATAAATCTAGGGCCTTAGACATTTGGCTAGATTATAGGTTTTTGTTTTCAGCCCAGGAAGGCTGTAGTTACCTAACTAAAATCCACAGAAAATTTTGGTGATTAATTTTTCAAGTAACTATGCTTATGGTGTCTGTACCTTGTCCAGAAGTATAATGTTTCTACCTAATGTGGGAAACACTATAAGAACTCAGGCTATAAGATTCTCAGTTGTTGGCTCAAGGCTTTATGAAGAACTTCTATGCCTCAGAAATGAAATTTATATTTACTTAGCATCCTGTACATTTTATTAGTGGAATATCTCTCTTTAAACTTGTCAGTTGTGTATTTGATGACATGTAGGGCACAATAGCTTTTACCTATGTTTATCAGACTCATCTAGAGACAATGTCTTCAAAGTGGCTTTCTGAACTTTCCAGGTGTAGTTAAAATATGTGATCTTGTCATTAGGAGTTTATTTATAATTTTTCTTCCTTTGCAAAGCTCCCGAGATGGATTCCAAGGGATCCCTGGGTAGAGAGAAAAAAAACCTCAAAGTAATTATTAAATATAATTTCTCTTGGTTAGCTGCTGTTGTTGGATTTTGTTGGCTTTGCTTCTTTGTCATCTGGGTAGCTGCACTCAGCAGACCCCAGGGTCTGATTGTATGAAGCAGTTCCCATTTTGGTAACAACAGAGTCCTTGCACCAGAGAGCTGATGTTCAAAGGCAGTGCAGTTACCACTGCTCATGTTGAACAGAGTGGAATTTGACCTTTATGAAAGAATTGCAGAAAGGCTTTGAAATCCCTGTAATGATATCCACAGAACACAGAGAGGAGCTGGGAACAAGGAAGTTTCAGTGAGTTTTGGAGGAGAGCATGTTATCTCCCTGCCTGTCCAATGTACCCTCTGCCACCCTTCAGTTCATGAAGAAATGTGACAACAAAAATCTGTGTTATTTAATTTTTCCCACTTGGAGTCTCTCTAAATAATATAAAAACCTGTTTCGTTTTCTTATAATCACCTCACAGTCTTTTGTTAGAAGGATCATCTGTGCTTGTCTGATTCAAAGGAAGACCTTTGGCATCTATTTATATGCAGTGTTGAAGACAGGATGCTGACCAAGAAGGCTCTTGGATTTAACCCATTATGGTCATTTTTATGCTATATAGGGGATTGAGAGTTACATTCCTCCTATTGCACATTATCCTACAGGCATCTCCCCTGCTAGCATGGAAGCATGTGTTTTCAAATGTAGCACAGCTTTCCACTCTTCATGGAGAAACTGGTGTATTAAGGATTTGTCCTTGCATTGCTGTCCCCAACTGTAGTTTTGGATCCTGGGAAGGCAAGATTTTGTACAGATGGATTTCACAAAGGGAACTGCCTATCAAGGTGCCATTGCAACCTAATAATCAAAAATGAAACAAAAGGTAGAAGAGATACCTTTACTCTCTGATGCCTACATCTCCCTAGGATTATACTCAAGGACATACTCTTTTGAGGATATGCAAATGAAGTGCTTTGAGCCAACATTACGTGTCAAATTTACTTTGTTGCAAAAGTAGTTATGTTTGGGGGGCTAGTTTAAAGGTTAATGAGCATGGACTTGGGAAGTTTCTTTTCTGTCTGTGTAATTATTCTTTAAGCTGCCTGGTAGCACATGTTGCTGGTCTCTTCCAGCCAGCTGGTGGGTTCCAAGGCAGAGTCTGTCACACGCTCACGTCACATGGAATCCCCATGCACTTGCAAATGCTCTGATCCCTGGAGAGGCGTGGGCCTTTGGGGGCTGAAATGCTCAGTCATTGCACTGAGATGTTCTGCTTAGGAATTCAGGGCACAACATAAACGTAGCTGTGGATTGTGCCATTCCACCTCTTTCCTCCTTTTCATAAGTCCTGGATGTGATATGTTTCACAATGATATGTTTCCTCTTATGTTGTTGCTCTCAGATTGCACGTGTGAGAACACAGCATCTAGGAAAAGATTTACAAACACGGGTGCAGTGACTGATGGCACTTTATTTGTGAAGGAAAAGGCATATGTTTGCCTTGTGGTGTGTGGATCAAAATCCAGTGAAAAGTGAACTGACTACATCAGTAATAGGCATGTTATTTCCCCCTCCCTCTCACCCCTCAAAATAAAAGGCAGGAAAACGCTGAATGTTATGTGGAGATAACATACAATTTATTGATTCTCCCTGTATGCTTTATGGCTATAATGGACTTTATGAAAACCCTAAGCCTGTCCATTTTATCTTTGTAAATAATTGACTGAGAACACTTGCTCTAAATTGGATAAGTGGAATGAGATACATGCAAAGAGAAGACTGTGCAAGTAATTATATGTATATGGTACATTTCAGCCTGTTTTGGCAAAGTTCAAATACATTTCTTGATAGTGTCTGAAAATTAGAGATCTAATTTTTGGCTCAAGTCTGTTGTCACAACTACCCTAAGCGCTACTGTAATTTGCATTTCAAGTGTACTGGAATCTCTGAGCACCGCCTCTGCGTGTTGTATGATTACTGTTAATACTTGATTTCACAGTTATTTACAGCCTTGATGTATTGCTTGACTGTTGCTAATATCTCATTTACTATTCTGACCACTCTGAACAGCCCTTCCACATGATACTTCCTGGAGTGTCTAGTCTTTTATCCCCTGGCTGTGACTTCTAATTTCTCTCAGGCTGTAAAGCAGTCTCATACCTTTTCATCAGAAAGTATTTTTACTTTTATGTTGAAGGGCTCAACATGGATATCAGGGAGCATAGCAACACTATCTCATAGTCAGAATATGAAGACCTTTAGTGGCCTAAGGAGCTGACTTGGAGAAGCCCAGGTTCACACTGCTCCTGGTTCCAACTAGGTGCAAGGCCATGTATATTCTGCCTAAGTTCAAGTTACCACTGAAAGAACATCCTCTTTCTAGTGGCATTCATTTACCCCCGGCTTTTTGTGCTGGCACCTGGTTTATGTGACTGTTATGTGAGCTAGATGAAGGATTGATCCTGCTGCAAATTAATCTTGTATTTCTTCTGGTTTGCTTGTTTGGTTCCCTAATCTGCTTTAGGATGCAGCTGTGAGAGACAAGTGTCAGCATAAACAAGGTGGAGGAACAAATGACCCAGCTCAGGAGGGGGAGCAGAAAGGACCACCACTTCTGGCAGATGTCCTGAATTATGCTACAGGTCTTGGTCTGCACACTCACTGGGAATTGGCAAATGGGAAATGCTACCTTGCACGGGAGCAGGAGTCTGCCAAAAAAGTGGTTATCAATATCACTTATCTTTAAATGGCAGCAGCTTCTGTCCCCCCATTCAATTGCTATTGACAATCTCTGTCTTTAATACAGGAGATAGATGTATGTGGAGTCTGGCACTCCAGGCTTTGTAAGCTGTTCATCCCTGCTACAAGCACCCGGTGGTACAGGTTACATAAAGTACTCTCTACAATGCAAACTGGCATAAATAAATGCCTTATAGAAGATAAGCATAATTATCCAAACCCTTAGGTAGAAACACGCAAAATAATTGCCAAAAAAAAAATGCAGATAATTGGAATACGTGGCTTACCACATTCTGAAATTGGCCCTTGGGATCTCAAAATCTCTTATTCGGTCTTCCTAGTTTGGTGAGTTGGATTTCCAGTTTGGAGATTCTTTCATCAGAGCTTGGGTTTTAAACCATAATTCTGGAACCTCCAAAGCCTTTGCCTCAGATCTGCCACAGGAGTTATATTTCTAGATAAATCAGAATACCATCTGTGCTGCCAACTGCAGTGTGAGAGAGTTAAGAGAGGTCTTTCAAGTAATCAAAGACAGACAACAAAAATAGGTAACACCTCCCTCCAGGCTACTTTACTTTTCCTGGACTGTCACAGGCCTCTAAAGGGATGTATTTTAGATTGTGACTTAAAGTTACCAAAATCTAACTGACCTGAAACCCTAGGCAGGCAGGCAGGAAACAGACAATGTCACATCATGGACCATAGATGATGTCTGAACTGAATAATAAAGCCTGACAGAGATTTATTATCCATTTGCCATTGAGTCAAATAGTTTTGACAAGACAGAATCTGAACTACAGAGGGCTGCTGCTGGTGAAACAAAAAAAAGGGCTGGTAAATGAAGTTTATGCTGTTAAATCGTGCTGATGATTTTGGCAAAGTTGATCATGGCTAGCCGTGCAGAGCCTCACTCACTGGGCACTGATGGCTTCTGTTCTGACAAAATTCACTTCTTTTTGTTGCGCTTATGTTGGTTACCAAGCAAAAACTCAGACACAGTTACAGGTAAATAGACATTAGGAACCTAAGGGAGAAAGCTCTCCAGAAACATGGTAATTAACTGAAAACAAGATATTTTTAATTTTAGAATGTTCACGTGAATCTATACATGTTAGTGGACAGAAATGCAAATCTAAATACTCTGAAGTTTGCCCTGGAGTGATGTGGTAATTACCTGGTTATGAGTAGTGCATGTTAATTTCTGCAAGTGATTTATCTGGTTTATCTGGCTTTTAAAGACATTATATTTTCCTTCTTTATTTTTTTTAATGCTCCTATTTTCACAACAGAACACAGATAGCATTCCTATAATTATGAGTGCAGGCAAGAGTTGACAAGGAGAAGCAAGAGCTGAAGGTGAGGTAGCTTCTCAGTTAATCTGTGAGGAGAGATAACTGGCAATAACACGAAGCAGTGCAGAGTGTGGCCAGAGAGGCAAGCAGAAAGGATACTTTTATCAGCATTGTTTCAAAGCAGCTATTACAGTAAGTACGAAAAGAGGAAAAGAAGCAATTGCAGTAGTGAAGAGTAACTGAATTTTGAAATGCCTTTTAATAATGTGCAGGACAGGAACTATGTCTTTACCTGAGCTACTGGGGCATGTTCTGGATATGTCTTGCTTACCTGCTTTCAAGAGAAACACAAATACAGAGAAAAATTTTAGTTGAGTTTGTAATTGAGAGCACTTGCTTATGAATTCGTAAATAACACCTCTCATCAGAACTTTCAATGTTGCAAATGTTTTTGATAGTGGGGCCTGGGCTAGGCACAAACGTCTTCCATTGTCAATGCGTTTTCGTACTTCTTTTGTCTGAAAAGTAATCAAAGATACAGATTATATGAGCCTTTAATATTCATTGTTATTTACTTCTGAAAGATTCAGCTGGTTTGCTTTGCGATTGCTTTTGTAAAAGAATTGCTGCATTGCAATCAATTTGCTGTGTGTAGTTTAAAAGGTCAGGGACATTTCTGTTATTTAACCTGCAGACTCATGCAGTATGGGATGAGGCAGAATTTTTGAAGTAAGGCTATTTTAAGGACTAACTTCTAAGAGATTTCAGGTTCAGAATATCCAAGTACAGTATATGCATCCTTATTGTTTGTTTTCTTCTTAATTTAAAGTTGAGATTCATTTCAGGCAGCAGCTAAGATGCCTTAATCGAGGCACATTTTTTTTTTCCACTACACTGCTATTCGTCTGGTCATTCTTTTAAATGTGATAAATACACACACTACTGTGTGTGACGTGACTGTGATAACTTTTGAGTATTGACGTTGTTTGAAAATTCATGGAAATATTAAATATTTCTTTGTAATTAAAATACATGTTTGAGTGTAGAATTTAATTAAAATGTCATAATCAAAAATAGTTAAAGAAGCAAACTGCTCTCTGCACTAATTTGAAGAAAAAAGCTTTTAAAATGGAACTCTGTGGAGCTTTTGTAGATACGTAGGCCTCTCTTCACTGTTGGTTGAGTTTATTTAAAGAGCTTTTCTAGTCACCTTTGAACCTAAATGATTTCTCCAGATGTACAGAAGTGAACAATGTAAAAATCTTGCTGCTTCAGCAGAACAGGATCCAGCTGGCAGGGAACTGGATCTGCAAGTCATTGGTTACAGCTGTGTTTCGATTTATGTGATGGTTGAAAAAATAAATTACTGGATTAAATGGCTAGAAAGAGCACTCTTTGTTTAGCCCTTGTGTGGGGACTGAAAGTGTTTATGGTGCTGTTTTCTTCAGAGCCTTTGCAAAGTAAGCTGGACAAATAGACTTATTCAAAACTTGTCTGAAATGTTGTGCATTCAGCTTTATTTCTTTACAGAAGAAACTGTATGTTTTTGTATAATGCTGTCAGCCAGAAACCATTTTTAAGGTCTCTTGGCCTTTGAGAGTGGCAGTAGCATTTTAGCAATGTCTTGTAGGCATTGCAGTTTATCACTGGAAGGCAGTTTCCTTTTGTTAAAGGCTTTCAAATGCATTTCTTGGCATGAACACAAATACATGTAGGGACTCTGTCGAACTCATAACTTTTTAATGAGTTTAATATTTCAGCTTTGTATACCACTTACCTTTTGCTCCACATAATAGTGCTGATGTAATTGTAAATTGGGTGCACAATAATTTACAGAGTAGGCACAATGAAATCAGAAACTAATGCCAAGTGTTTGGATTATCACATATCTTATTTTAATGTTCTAACTATGGTGATTATATCTTATCAGCTGATATCCTGATTCTGCAAAGATTTACATGCTTAATTTTACTGAACTCTTCCGCTTTGCTTGATAGGACTGAGTGGTGCATTGATCCCATCACAGATTTGTTTGCTATTTTGATAATAAATATGTTGGTTTTTTTAAAATCTTCATACGATTAGAATCCTTTGAAATCTCACAAACTGCCTTTCCTACCCCAGGCAGCTTGGGTTGAAGGAGTTGAGACTCAACATCTTTCAGTGAAGTCCCAGCTCCATTGAAGTCCCTGGGCATTTTGCCATTGGTTTCTCTTAGGCTACAATTTCACTTTTAAAAGTGTACTTTAATGGTTTTATTTATAGCAAATATCCCAAGACCCACAAGTGATTTTTCTCAAGTAGTGAATCTGCTAGTGAAATAAAAGGCTACCAAATGTGAACAAAGATTTGATATTAGATCAGCAGGAGTTTTGAAGGCTTCTTGCAGGAGCTATGGAGAGCAAAATAATAGCATAAAACCTTCAGTCATGGCAGACAGTGAGCATATAGTGCATTTTTTAAAGATTTAGTTTGCTTTCAGCATAATAGTTTGCAAAGCCAGGAGCTTTTCAGCACTTATATCTGTTTACTCAGCAATATTTCCAAGTAATTATTTTAGACTGACCATTAGTTTCCTTTTACAGTCATAAAGCAGTCTGTAGCTGTAGCCGAGTATCGGTTACATCCTATTTATTAAAACATCTCTAAAACAGTGCACAAATGTGGAAAATTATGGTTGCGATTAGATCATAATTGTTGTCCTATCAAGATCTAATTAGTTTTTTAAAAACAGTCTCCACAGATTGTTTTCAAAAGATTGCCTTTTTAAAATCCTACAAAGCGCTGACCAAGGAGAGCTAAATACCAGAACATGAGTTCCAAGGCAAAAATGAAATCAAACAAGTTGGCCAAGTTCCATCATAAGCCACCCTCAGAAATACCAGAGAGAGGCTTAAAATATTTTAAATGGAATATTTCCCCTCCCCCCTTTTTCTTTTATTGTTGTCCCCAAGCAGCATTATTGCATTAAGCGCCATGCGACAGAAAGTCGTGGTGATGCAGAATAAATAACCATAATGTATCAAAAGCAGACAAAGGTGTGATTGATCTGTCTGGAATTGGCAGACTCTTTCGCTGTGTCAGGCTGTTTCTTTGATCAATGAAGGTATAGCCTCTGACCTTTAAAAAAAATCAATGAGATTGATTGAAAGGAGAGAGAGAACTGTGAGAATGCAGCACAGCTTTAACCTTCACTGTCTAGAAAATTTAAAATATCCTGATTTTGCGGACATTGAGCCTATCTTGTATTTTCTTCTTAAAATGCTTTGCTTTTCCCCAGACTGCTTTTGAAACCTCTAAAAACAAGGTTGTAGAAATTTTATGTCTGAATGTTTCTCACAAATGTTTATCTTCAGATTACATTGTTAAGAAAATAGGAGTGTTTTGTCCTACAGCAGAATTCTGTACATTCTCCTGGTGTTTAGCAGCATGTACTAAATACCCTTAATTTCCTTTTACAAACTCAGATTTTTACGTGGCAAATACACACCCCAGAATCAGTGCTCAGAGAAATGGTTCAGGTAATTTCAAAGACATTATCCACCCAAATAACGGGACATGTATTGCCCTGTTTCAGGATCAGGCCCACTGGTGATTGCAACAGTAGCGTGTAATCAGCATGGAGGGGTGACTTCTGAGAATAGACAGCTTATTTTGGTGATCTAGTTCTTTGTAATCTTGTGTTTTTATCAATTATATTTATATGTGTGTGTGTGTGCGTGTGCATGCAGGTATAGCTACAGGTCAGGAAACAGTAAAAAAGTCATACTGGAAAATTTATGAAGTGGGATTTTTAAAATGGTGTTTGGCACTTTACATCTCTCTTATTGAACAGACTAAAAATGCAGACCTGGCTGTTTAGGCAAAAACAGGTTTTTGAACTGTTGGAATTTCATTTTAGTAATGGGCCCTTCCTTTCTTCACATCGTGCTGATGCTGTACTAAGTAGTAACACAAAGCAATTAGTGAAGAAAGTATAAAAAGTATTCATGAATAGACAAGTTCATTCATTCATTACTTCATGCTCTCACAGCTCAAGGAAACATAGGTCAAAAAGGTATACATATCACAGTGGTTTGTTTTCATAAATAACTACTATTTTAATTGAAAATGTCAGTAAAATCAAGGTCTATTGAATAGAATTCACACAAAAAGTAATTCAAACTGCAATAATTTCTGCTGTCATATGTCTGTGTTTTAATAAAGGGCAGGTAAATTGACAAGTCAGCAAGGAGATAGTATAATAGCATTTCTTGAGTAAGATGGAGCTTGCGTAGGAAGAGAAGGATATTGTTGTTTCTCTGTAATTTTATTTCTGTGATTTCCTTTCTGTAATAGATTGTGTAGGCTATATATATTTTCAGTACTTCATGATCAGGTGGGAATTTCAGCTAAGTTAAAAAAGGCACTCTTACTAAATTAAAAGATGAATTCTGTACGTAGCATTTCTAAAGAAAATAGAAGGGTAGACTTTTTTTTATGGCAAATCTGGTACTAGATTGCTGAGGGAATTTTCTGAAGTGTTTATACCCTTGCTGTTCATCAGTGAGGTGAGGTGATGTTAGCAACAATCATACAGAATTATGGTGTAGGTAATTCCAGCTAGGCACGGGTCATTCTGACAGTGTTACTCTTCTAAGCCATTTAAATGCTACATTAAGAGAATGTTTAGTTCATGAATATCCTTTCCATGTGCACTGTGATGAAGAAACTTTTATTCTAGAAAAAGGAAAGGGATGAGTGTGTTATGTCCCAGTTTGAGCACACTGAGGATATGAAGGTGAGAACTGTAAAATCAAAATAACATTTGATATTAATGTATTTCTCTCTTCCTGTTAGATACATTTCTGACTTTGCTCCAGTGGTATCTTATTCTTCTCATCACATCCTCTTAACATTGCTATCTGTTATTCCAGAGGGTCCTTATCTGTCACACAAAGTTTGCTTTAACATTGCAATTCACCTCACTTTTGCTGCCTAAGAAGCAAAAGCCTCATCCTGTATTTGAGCAGATTCCGATATCGGACATGCATGTGCAACCTCACCTCTCCTCTCTCCTCCCTTTCCATCCAGAAGTAACAATCCAAGAAATGTCTTTTATATATATATTTTTATTTTTTTTTCCATTTTTGAGTTCTTTCAGCAATGGCTGCTCCCCTTTCTGTTCCACACAGCCACAAACTGCATCTTTCCAGTGTGGATGTGGATGCTGTCCCCTTGTGGATGATGCTCACAGTCTGAGCTGCTGCCTGCAAAACAGAGCAGTGCCCTTCAGCCAGTTTAAGGTGGTGTCTGGTGCAGTGCATTCATTTAGAATTACTAAAGGACAAAATTAAGGTTCTTTTTGTTTCTCATCCTCCTGTCAGCTAAAGCTTTCCCAGAAAAAAGGCAAAGCTGAGGTCATTTTTTTTCCATCTGTGAGTGGTCAGTGACTGCAAGCTGTTCCTGGCTGAGGTATAAGCCTGATAAAAAGCACCTATGCTAGCCGCTGAATCATTTTTTAGACCAATTTTTAATATTTCTACCAATGAAAACAGAGGGTCATTAAATCCAGCAGTCGATCTCCAATTATACCCTGTTTTGAGCAGCATGGAACCCTGCCCAGACAGTCTCCAGACCTCGGCCTTTGCCTCTGCCACGAGACCCCTGTTTACTGCCCCTGTCCCATAACCACTGCCAGCACCTCTAGGAGCACAAATTCCTCCTCAGAATACCATTGTTATTTGGTATTCTCAATGCTGCCTGGACTGGGGCTGTGTGTTCGATCTGTCCAGATGAGAAGCAGATCTATAGTTTAAAAAGGTGTGGTTCTGCTTGGAAACAGGCAGTATATACAGGCAGTGATGTAAATGTAAATGTACCAGGGTTTTCTCTCACTATTAATATTTAAGTCCAACAGAACAAATCAGACTTAAGAGACCTGAATTCGGGATACCTGGTACCTGGATTTTTGCTTTCCTCCTGAGAAAATGAGAGATGGATATGTGAGAATTGCTGGAACATTTTTTATGAAAAGCTCTTAGATCTTTTCCTGCACAGGAATAAAAAAAAAAAAAAAAAGTTTAACGGTTGACATTTAATCTCCATACAGCAAATAATAATTACAGGCAAGAATTTAAAGTGGTTCTGCTCCTAGTCAAGCCTGATGGTACTTTTCTCCTTGCATTGCATGAGGATTTACTGTACTGTGGATGCAAAATGTAAATGATAGGCAATTCTGTGAAATTCAGACATGCACACAAAACTGTCTTTCCAACTTTTTCACACATATCTTCAAACTGAAAATGGATTTTCCTGGTGGCTGATTAACCAGAAATGAGTTGTTTCTAACTAGGTTGAGGGGAGGAGGCTTCTGTAATATTGGATTAGTGAAAGGAGTGAACAGCTTCAGTTTAATTCAACTAGTCTTCTATTTTTAATCTCCAAGGAAACAGCTGAGTTGAATGTTAATTAAACAGCAGTCTTTGATCCACCCAACCACTCCCGGAGGCATAATAATAATATATAAGTGCACAGCAGCACATATACAATAGGTACACTTAGAGGAGTACATCTAATCTCACCATATTCACATTTAAAACATTTCTTGCTGACCCACTCATATTATTTAAATAGGGAAAGGAAAAAAGAGGAGAAAATGCTAGGCTAAACTTTGATGGTCTGAAGGTAGGGCAGCAGAGCAAGTGTGAGTTCCTATTACCAGGATGTATAAGGGTTAATGATTAGAAGAGTGGAATCAGGAAAGACCTTAAGCCCAGATCTATGACAGTGGTAATTGAGCTGATTGATTACGACATCTCGTTTCAGACGACTATTGATTTAATCTAGTCTGCAGTCCCATTGGCCCCAGAGGTGCTCCTGAGTGAGGCTCAGCACTTGAACCTGGGTACTCTTCCCTACTCACCGTCGGGATATAAATTTCCAGAATCTGCAACCATTTGTAATTTTCAGTCACTTTCATCCTTTTATTCAGAAGCTTCTAATTTCATCAGGCTAGTGTTTTTAACCATTGAGGGGTGAGGCACAGGGAAAATGAAGTGGCACAGACTGAAAAGGGTGGGTTTTTAAAAAAAAAGGCAAGGCAGAGAGCCGGGGCTCTGTGGCCGGTATTTGCATCTGTTGTCTCTGATTCGCAGAGCTAGCAAAGGCTGCTTTTGGAGGCAGTCCACAAAGCTGGGCTATCAGTAGGCAGTTTGCTGTACGCGCACGTTCAATTATTAAAATAGTAGACTTTTTTCTTTCTGATAGCCATAGTGAGGTCATGACATTAATTTATCCAGGGTATTGTGGGTAACTATACAGAAAAAAAGCATAAAGGGCACACATGCTGGAGCAGCAAAAAATGGATGGGTCTGAGCAAAAGGAGATTAAGAGGCGATGACCAATCTAATGTACGTATAGCAGTAAGAAGCCGGCATCCGTCACAGACTGTTGATGGCAATAAGTATTTTAAGCCATACTGTGCATGTGGGGTTTTTTTTTGGTTTTTTTTTTTTTATACCTCAGTAACTGCTAAGCTGAATGCTGTAATCCTGTATTTTTCAGTTTCCCAAATCTGATTTTGGTCTTGTTTTTGTTGTCTCATGCTTGGCGTTCTTCGCTCGTTCTCTGTCTGTGGGTGTGTGTCTGTCTCCATCTCTCCCCTTTCTCTGAGATTACAAACTTAACTGTTTCCTAATTGTCTACTTTCCTCCGCCCTTTTCCTAAGAAATTAATCACCATCACCACGACCGTTCCCAAGCGTGCACTAACTGGGCTTAGGGCATGTACCTGGCATTTTGGTTTCCTTCCTTTACTTTGAGGCTGTGTGGTATTTTCTTTTGGACCTTTCCTGCAAGTGGATGCCCTTCCCCTTCGCTGCTGCTGCCGCAAGGTTGCCAAAAGGCTACCTGAGCCGGGACTGCAGCGCTGCATCCTGGGACCTGCCCGCCCGGCCACGCCGAGGGCTTCCACGGCACCAGGCAGCTCTGAGAATTGGCTGCTGAGCTGCGTATCACCTGTCCCCCCCCTCTGGTAAATAATTTCTATACCGCGACTCACAGTGGTGTGGTATTGTCTGGAAAAGTAATTCCAAAATACTGTTGGCATAAAAAAGGGAAAAGCCGAAAGACTGTCAACACCGTAAGCCATTAAAGTCCCTTGCCTTAAGAACAAAGGAACAAGGTAAAAATGCACACAATGATTATACTCTGTGGATTTTCATAGCCTGTCAGACAACTTGTGCCTGTGTTTCAGTTATCAGCCTTTGTGCTTTGTTTTGTGTTGTGTATTTTCTATATGCGTCTTGAGTTTCTCTGTGTGTGTATTCAGTGTATGTGTATGTGTTCAGACTTCTCTACCAAAACGGAGCAAATACCATACAGAAAAATACACAAGTGGGGCTCTAACATGAATTTTCAGTACTCAGTGTGGTAGTGCGGGTGTATTGCCATTGTTCTCTTGCAGTGCTTACTCTGACACAAGCAGCTTCTATTTTTTATTTTATTTTAACTAAGAAGTCTAAATAAAAGAAAATAAAAAGAGGAAAAAAAATTATTTAGTTCAGTTAAATGCCAATTGAAGCCCAGAAACTCACGACTTCAGCACAGTGAATGGTGATTCAGACCCTGGCAGGGTTTTGGCTATGAGACAATTCCTACTTATAAAGAGTACNTAGCATTAATTTTGAGGAAGATTAATATTAGTCTTTTAATGTTCATTATTTTCTGAAGAAGTGAATCCTTGTAGCTTTTGAGAGCTAGAGTGTCCTTCCCACTGGTATTTATTCGAGCAAAGGAAAAAATGAAGAAGGCGTAGAATAAACTCCTAAGACTGTTCAAGAATTACTGGCATTATTTCTCTCCACATCACGTGTGAGCCTGGGTTGCCTGCTATTCCTGAGGCAGAGGACCGAGGATGAAAGTCTGTGTGTCAGAGCCTGTTTTCACAACTGCATTTGGAGATCTGTCTTATTGATTAGGAAAAAAGGGGGTGGGAATAGGAGTGTGAGGTGAGGGGAGGACCGACTGACTACTGGCTTATTGCAGCTCAAGACATTTTCTTCCGGAAAGATGTCAAACAACTGAGACACAGCAACAGAGGAAGTAGAAAGGTGGAAAAATAAGAAGAGGGACCCTTTGGAAGAAATGAAGGCATTCCTTATAAGAGCCTTGAGGTTTTTTGTTTTTTTTTTTTTTTTTTTCTTCTAACATCTGACCCACAAGGGCTAGAGTGACAGCGTCATGCAAATGCTGCAGTCCAGCAGGTCTGAGAGAGGGTGGATGCTAGAGAGTGAGTTAATGTTAATGATGAGTGCAGTGAAAATACCAGCCGATACCACCCCCTCCACACACAACTGCTCTGAGTCAGCATCCGCTGCTTTGCCGTGCCTTTCTGTGCGTGTGTGTGTGTGTGAGCGTGCGCATGTGTGTGTGTGTGTGTGAGCGTGTGAGTGCTGTGACCGTGGGTGTGCATGGAAGGTAAAGCCAGTCAGTCAGTGAGAAGCAAAGGTACGTTTGAGAGCAACTAAAATCTGACTGATTTCCATCAACAGAGCATCAGATGTATTCCCTAAAGAGGATGGGTCTATGCGATGGGGGTGGTATAATTATGTTAATGTCATATTTATAGAGGGGAGAGATTTTTCATTCTAATTATTGATTTGAAAGCTGTGGTCAAAATTGTTTGTTAGATCATGATCAGCTTTAAAAAAAGAAATTGAATGAAATCTAGGGACTACTATACATATATATCTCTCTCATATATATATATATATTGTTTCATTTAACTATTTTGTGTCTGAGGCATAACTGAATGATGCACAGTGACAAAGAAACGGCTCTTATATAATGCTGCATTATATCATCAGCTGAAATAATATTGTAAATAATCCAAAATGTTCTGAAATCTGAAGTATCAGTCTGGAGGGGAGGGTGAAGGGCAGGGGTGGGGGTGGGGGGCACAGGCAAATCTTTTCTTCGGCAGAGGACTCTGTACAGCTTTCTTGTAAATG
>VYXF01007135.1:126150-156412 GCA_013397295.1 Polioptila caerulea
AATTTGAGAAATAAAATTGTTTCTAAAAAAAAAAAAAAAAAAAAAAAAAAAAAAAAAAAAAAAAAATCTAAACAACTGTTTCCCATTGTGCAACCTTAGGGTGTTACATATTTATATGTTTAGAAACTGGACTACTGGACTAGATGTCATGTAATATTTAGAATTAAAATTTAACCTGAATGTTAGCTTATGCCTAAAAACTTCCCCCAAACAACAAAAACAATAAAACCCCCACTCAAAACAGATACTAAAATATACAAAAGATTTTCAACCATAATATTAATACTATTATTATTATTGTAAACAATTCTGATCGATAATTGCCACAAAATATATGTTCATCCTTACTGTTACAGCATTAATTGTCTTTTAAAACATAAAACATAAACAGTGATGTTTGAGGCCTAGAAAACATTCATTCTATTGTTCGAATAATGATTTCAGTCTACAAGAAAACTGTTGCTTAGCTTTTCCTGTAACATGGAACAAAGAGTATTTTGTAGTTAGCTTCCATCCTTTTTCTTTGTCCAAGTGAGAACACAATATGTCATTTAAGATATTGTCTAATTTAATTTACATTTTAATCCGAAAGAAAATATTGGTTTAAAAATCATACTACAGCATTAACATCCCATCCCTTTGCACTCAGAAACCCATTTCTTGTACCTGTTCAATTTAAAGTGAACCCCTAATACTCTAAGTACCGGACTCAACTTCTAACTTCTCCATCAATTCTTATATTTTTTATCCCTCTGAAAAAACAGTGTGAGCTGTAGCTTATCCCTCATGTGTTAAGTTCTTCACTGACTTTGCATAAGGAGATTCACAAGCACATGAGTTATTCTACACTGCTTATTTGTCTCAAACATCTCATCTAAAGCACATCTGATTTGTATTTCTTAATATTTTATAGGTGAGTTGGTTCTGAGTCATTTTTCTCTGTTTCCTGTGTCTAACTAAGATACTGCAGGACTTTGTTGATACATCAGACTTGACTGAAACAAAGGCTTCACACAGATCAGGCATCTAAACTATTTGTTCATTTCAAAAGTGGTATTTTGGCTGCAGTATTTTTTTCCATTTGTGTGGGAGGAATTGTGTTTTATTGTAAACCTCAACACTTTTGTTAAAATAAATTGTTCTTATCTGTTAGTATAATACTTTTTCTTCTTGTCTTGTTTTCTTAAGAGACAGAAACTGTGCTCAGTACATAGTTTTCAAGTTGCTCAAGATATAATTAGTCTTTAAATAGTCATAAAAAATATTGCCTTAGCAATTACAATGATGATGCAGTTCCTGTAAATATGTAATTCTTTTCTTTGTAAACTGTCAATTTCACATACTAAGAACACTCAAAAGAGCTACTTGCAAAAATTTATATGCAGAGGTAACTTTTTTAACAGAGACATGATATTCCACTTTGACTTCTGTTTAGACAATATTGGAAAAATCGATCTGATTGTGTATAGGAAAGACAAATGCACTCAGACAGGTGCTGCACTCATGAAGCACTCTGTTAGGAATTTACACATATTCTTTGCAGCAGTTTTCAATACTGAAAACAGTAGATTGTTTAAGATACTGATCAGGTGAACACATACTCTGGTCATCCGAGCTGTATGATGAGATAAAACTATATTGTATATTGATATATATATGTCAATATAGAATTTAAATTACACATAGTATTTATCAAAATAAAAACCCGTATAGATTTAACCAGCTGTATGATGAACCCATCCCTGCATATTAAAGATTGTAATTTATTTTTCGATCAGCAAAATTTACTTGAATGAGGATAGTTCACGTTCAGCACTCTGAATTAATTTTACATTTAACACTGTATATACAATGAAGGTGGAACTGTGGTGTGAAATGTTGTGTCTTTGTCAGTCTGAAGATTTCAACTATGCTCTGCCCTGCATTGAGAGTGAGAAGAAAATGAATCATTAGAAACCCCTGCCTGGCGTATTTGGTGCTCCAGCAAAAGTCGTGAATATGCAGTCCTGCCTCTGCATTACTGCTTGAACTGGGATGACTCCAGTGGCTCCGCTCTGCCCATCATACTCACTGCTGCCCCTTGCCATAGTGATGGGAAAGTTGGTGCACTGCCTGCCTATTTTCCTGCTCCTTCTTCTTCCCTAATCTCAGCACAGCCAGCCCAACCTCCTGTACTCAGGTAGGGCAGAGGTGGATGGAGGGGAGGGAGAAGCAGGGTCTTCGCTCAGGCAGAATTTCCACCAAGATCAACAACGTGTTTCCATGTCCTGGGACTGTGTGACAACGCCCACAGAGACCATGCAGGAAGCAGTCCCATTTAGCCAGTGGCAGTATATGAAAGCTGTTTCTGTTAGCACAAATAAATAAAAAGCATATCTTCAGTATGGTATGCTTAGATATATGTATAGAATTTTGATACATTTCTAAATATAAGAATCATATATTTCTATTCAACTTAATGTTGTTTCAGTGCAAAATGCATTTAAATGCTCTTTAATAAGTGATTTCAGTTAATCAGCCTGTGCTACAACAAAAACAGAAAACAAAAACACAAGCTCTTGCAAAGGAGGAGGAAGAGAGAGAGAGAGAGAGAGAGAGAGTGTGAAAAAGATGCGTGGTGCATACAAAAAAGGACTGATATTAACAATTCGATGAGTTCCTAGTTGGTGGAGCAGACTGAGCCAGACGCATATATTAGCGGCTGTCTGCTGCTGATGGGAGCCTGCTCAATGCGGTGGAAATGAAGGATCACCTAGGCTCTGACACTAGCTTATTTGTACATTTTAATTTTAAAAAGGAAAATCACTGTTTTACATAAACATCTTAACCCGTACATGATTTTGTTTTTCTTTTTTCCTCCCGCATATTGTTTGCTAATTTACTGTCAACTTAAAGTGCTGTTTAGTTACAGCCCAACAAAACATCAGTCAAAAAACTGAGGGAAGTATTAGCTTCTCTTTTGTCTGCCATGTACAACTGAGTTATTATTATGATAATTGTCTACTTTAATTTTTAGTCTTCATGGGAGATGCAACAATTTTCTGGAGCTTCATTTTTGAGGCATTTTAAGCTTCAGCAATATATCATTTCATATTTCACCCAAAAAAAAGCAAAAAAAAAAACCAAACAAAAGCTCATAACTCAAGCTGGGGTGATTTGATCAATTCTTTTCATTACCCTGAAAGTCTTTAGCACCTTTCTATAGCATTACATATATGGGACAGGATTTCTTTTCCAACCATATAAACTCTAAGATCAATTAATACTGTCCTGAAGACTGCTACATGAGTCAAGGGAATTCCAATCCAAGTTAATTACTGTTGGAATTAGAGGGAAGAATATTTTACTCAAAGTTGTATAACAAGAATCTACAATTATCACATTTCAGGGCATTGCTCTGTTCACTTGACGAAAAATGTCAATGAGGTTTAACAGAAGGTATTCTGCATTTCCATGGGTAATGAAAATCAGCACATCCACGATAAGCTAACACAACATTTTCTGTGTGTTAATACGCAGGGCAGCAGAAATTTCTGTAGGCAGTAAAAGTAGCCATCATTTTGATTCGCCCGTGTGATGATTATGCTCAATTCCTGACTAGGTACATAATTTCACACTGAAAAGCAGTCATCTCCACTTAGGGATGAACTGTAGCCTACAAAAAAAAAAAAAGGAAAGAAAGAAAGAAAGAAATACTGCTGTCTGTGGTCTATAACTAGCTAGGCAGTCACACAATAGAAAAAAACATAAAAAAATATCTGGAATATTATAAAAATGCCAGCTAAAACTGTATCACTCAATTAAAAGTAAATTTATCTTATTATGTACATTTAAAGTGGCTTTGTCCAAACTATATATCTGAGACGTTCATCATCCTGTTAAGTTTTTTAGTTGTTTGATGTTTACAAGAAGCATCTTCAGAGTTTGTTGGATGCTGTGCTGTTGCAGTCTTTGGCAACACTAGAGTGAATCTTATGGGGAGTTATATTCTGACCAGAATCCAGCTCAATTGATTGATGAGCTTCACTTGCAGTACCTGAGTAGCAACAAGTGGATGGAAGCCTTAGAGAGTAAGTGAACGCATGAGATTAATAAGATCAACACTGATAAAATTATTTCATCTTTAAAACCATCTTTAACCTATTAAGTAGGATTTAAAATTAATTGCAGAATCTTCCAGTTGATTATAGACTAAATTTTATCTGGTAGGCTTTCAGAAGTGCAATCTTTATTCCTGTTCCTATTTATTTAGGAGTTAAGGATTAGTTGTAATTGTGGGATAAACTAGATATGATAATGATAGTTTGAGCAATGTGAGTATCCTATAGGGAACAAAGCAGACAATATTCTGTACTTTTATTTTACTCGTTAGCTGTTGCACTGGGGCTGTGATTCTCTACAAGGAGAATGTTAATTTATTTAAATGGCCAAGCAAATCAACAAGGTTGTGCTGAGTAGTTTAGGGCTGGTAATTTTGGTTTTGGTTTTGGATGGTTTTCTTCCACCACCACCACCCCCAACTTCTTTTCCTGGATGTGTACGTGTCATGCATGGGAAGGTATGAAGGAAAAACAGCTATTCAGCAGAGACACGTCCCACCCCTTTAATTAAGCTTTTCCTGGACTATGTAAAAACACTGGCAATGTGTAAATCCCGTTTGTGCGTTTGTTATTATTATTTTAACAGATTCCTAAGTATTATATTGAGATACCTCCGTGATGAAATACACATGAAAATAGTTGCGTTAGTAAGTCACTGGATACTGAAAGAGTTGGATGACATCGGCACCGAGCCAACTGGAAGATTTTATTTTCATTTAATTCCTTTCACCTAGTAGGCTCCCTAAGCATTAGGCAGAACCCAGTATGTGGCTAAGTTATTGCTCTACTGTTCATCACACAAAAAGCACAGTCTTAGCATTTGTAGATTTTCTTCAGGGAGGTTTCTAATCTAGACAGCATTTGCGTTTGGGGATTACACCACAGTCTGTTCCCCACCACCTCCCCCTCTAACATGTAGCCCTTTCAACTTCTTCAAAGAAGTGCGGAAAAGTAGGTTCTTTTATTAATACAGAAAACAAACCGACTGCTGGACTTCCGTGGCAGAGCTCACATAATGCGGCAGGGTGGGAACTGTAACAAAGAATGCTTGAATGCACTAAACGTATAGTGAAACCCCATTTACATTCACTGATGGGGCTTAAAGTACAATAAATGAGAAGTTTAAAGTAGGAATAAGCAGAGCTATGAAAAGACTTCAGTGAAGGTAGATACTTCTGAAAATTTTAGCACAGGATTTAATTTCAAACTCAAGCTTTTCCTAGTGGAATGTGTTTCTTCATAGTGCATCCCTTTGCTTAAAGCATTTCCATTGGATGACAATAAATTAGATGAAGTGAGTGCTTCCAATGCATAAAGAAGTAGATTCTGTTTATCCAGTTTATATACTGATTTTCATATAACTGAGACAGTTAGCAGTGGAAAGTTTTCATGGTTCACTGTCTGTTCCTCTATACTCTCCTCTGCAAACCGCCTTTGAAGCGCATGGGGAAAACTTTGTGTCCAGAAAAAGTTTGATTGTGGGATCCTCACTCACTCTCTACTACTAAAATGTTTCTGTCCGTGTGGGTACGCCAGAGAATTGGACATTTGCTTTTCTTCTGCCAAAGTTATTCTGTGAAAGAATCACAATATTACTAGTGAGTAGCATTCACCTCTCCCTTTCTTCTTTTCATCTCTTTGTTTCCTTCCCTTCCACAGCCCCACTGTAAAGCCCTACAAGATGCTGGCTTTGGTCTCCTAGGGTTTTAAATCAGACTTGCTCCCATTGTTTGCATTTCTCTCCACAGTGGTTCTTCATCCTGAACATGAAGGACAAATAAAATGCCCCTCCTTGTAAATTTTTGCAGACTCTGCAACTCCTCACTTGTCCCCATTCAGAAACAACCAGCAGTCAGACATTATATATCTTAGACTGCTGATTGCAGTTTTCCAGGTAAAGCTTTTCTTCTTTTCTTTTGAAGAATGGCATGATAGTCCTGACCTCTGCACAATCAGAATAGCAGTTCATTTGTGGAACACCAGATTTAATAACTGTGATTTGGGAAAAGCAGTCTATGAGATAATTTTCTGCTGCTCTGTTCAGCACAGGTAGTTTCAGCTGGCAATGTGCATGAAACTTCTGCTTACAGCATTTAGCCAGATTCATATTTCCAGAGGTTTTGATAGTGGCTCCTTGCCCTCAGGGAGGCTAATTCTGCTTTGGGCCTACAGGAGGCAGGTTTACAGACTCTCACGCTGCTGCCATCCTGCAGCAGGTGGCACAAGCCTAATCCAGACACGGCACCTCTCCATCCCATGGCATGCTGTCCAACAGCACAGGAATGAGCGTTCAGCAAGCCTGGCATGTGAACTGGCCGGCACAGCCATTTTGTGGTGGGATTTATGGCTTTCCACTGCAAGCACAAGGTTCATCCCCCTGTTGGAAAGATTTGTCTCAAGTCTGAGGATACACACTGCTTGCTGGCCTTATTTATATACGCACACTGGAGTATTCAGGGAGTTAGATTTACTGTGAGATTTTAAATCAATATAGGAGACCATGCTTTTCTGTTGTTTATTATGCTGGCATATTATTTTGGATCTTAATTCTCAAACTTTTGTCTCCTTCCAAAATAGAAGAGTATGGTCAAAATATTGATGTTTCAGGAGCCATTGAGGCATCTGGTTTTTAAACAATGGCTGGACATTTAGAAGTGAAGCAGGTTACCAGTGCAGCATTGGAAACCTTTCCTGACTGACTCAGAGGGTTAGATTTCTTGTGGGTGTTGCCAGTATCTGAGTGTTGAGGTTTGGTAGGATTTTATGAGTTAATAAATTCCAAAGGCTGCAGCTTGGCTTTCTGAA
Source organism: Polioptila caerulea (assembly GCA_013397295.1). NCBI lineage: Eukaryota > Metazoa > Chordata > Aves > Passeriformes > Certhiidae > Polioptila > Polioptila caerulea. Next base: position 133,056 of record VYXF01007135.1, read on the forward strand.
ATTCAGTAAACATTCCATAAATGCTAGTGGGAAATCAAAATTACTACATACAATAACTAACACTTTTAAAAGCCTTTGAAATGTTTCCAAACTGCTGCCTACGTGCTCTTCTTTGCTGCATAGATGGCTAAAATTTTAGGATCACTTCCTGGCACCCATCATGAATGCAGACAAATTCCCTTGAGCCTTTAATTTCCTTCCCTGCCATTTTCCCAGAGCTGTCCATGCAGACTATGGGCTCTTTCATGTGGAGAACACCACTCACTAATGGGAGCCCAGTGATCGTCACAGGGGGACCTTGACTTTTATTAGAGCTCTGAGGCCTCAGTATAAATCAAATATTAACAAATTAGGAGGTCATGATTTAATGTGGTAGTGTGAGGCAATGTTTTATACATTTCTTTTACCATTTTCTTTCTGCTGTTTGTCCTACAGTTCTTCACAGTAACTTAGTGCAGTGCTTGGAAAGAGAGGGTTGCATCTGAACAAGCTGTGGGATCTCAGATCCCAATATTCAACTAATTTCCAGTTAAACTCTTTAGATTAGTTTTGATATGCACATTTACTTTTTTCAGATTGATATTTTTAGTGGTCCCAATGATCTTCTGCAAAAGCAAGCAAGAAAAAAGTGGAAAGGAGGAGCTCCACAGATAGTCCCTGGCTCATCCTTTTTGTAGAAATCAGTTTAATGTGTGTGCCTCCATTCTGTGTGACTTTACCATGGTGAAAAAAATCCTTCAGCTTGTATTAGGAAAAGACAGCAGAACTTAAACAACAGCAGAAGTCTTCTGAGAGGACTTGCAGACTCTTCTGCCTGTGGTGAAACCTGTGGCTGAGTGCCATCCATGAATGCCATGGACACCTTCCTATGGCAGAGGATTCTCTGCTTCCAGATACCATGCGCCATTCACTAGATCAGGAAACTTGGGACCACGCAGGACTTGCACCTTACATGGGCTAGGCCAGAAATATAGCCAGGCATCTCCTTCTTTCTTCCTTTCTCTCCTTTTCCCTCCCCCTGCTCTCCTCCCTTGTGTCTCCCACACACGGCAGAAATATCCTGTCCGCTGCCAAGGCAAACTCAATCATCCAGTCTGACTTCCTCCATAAAACATGCCAAAGCGTTCACCAAGCAACTCCCACGTCAACATCAACAATTTCTGTTTGGTTAGCATGTATATTTAGGATTTGGGATGGCAGAGAATCCATAATAAGCTCCTGGAACACTCTCCCAGCAGTCTATTACATCAATATTAAAAACATAGGCCTTATTTCTAATTAAAACTTGTTTAGCATTAGTTTCCAGTTGTTTTTTAAATTTTCCTGACAATTTAAATGGTCATTTGTTTCCTTCCCCCTCTTAGGATTTTCAGTTGAAAACTAATGAGATTGTCTTCATTGTCTTACTTTAAGATTTTTGGGAAGATCAGATCACGTTGCTTGTTCTTGTTTGAGTCTTTCCCATTTTGTCAATATATTCTGCAAATGCTAATAGCAGAATGAGCAAGCTGGTGTCAGGAATGGTATTATTAGCTTGCTAGTAATTCTTCTTTTGTAATTAGCCTGCTAGTAATTCTTACTAACTCATTAATCTTGTTTATCCTCTTCTTTGCTTCACTATACTAACCCCACAAGTATAGCTAAAGGAATAAAGAGAGAAAATTATTTGGAGAAGTCTTTTTTGTGGTATTTAAAAGTCCTCAATCTCAGTTAAAATTAGTAGGAGTTTATCATCTAAACTGTTAAGTACTTCTGTTGTCTTTATTTAAGCAAAACCTTATGTCAATGGGAGAAATAACAGAATTAGCTTATCAATCTTTGAGTAATTATTAGCCACATAGTTTTTGACCTACATTAATCTATTTATTGAATAAACTGTGTTTAATTTCAGAAGGAAATGACAGCAGCTGTATTATTCTTAGTGTTTGAAAGCTTGCTTGGTTTCAGCATTTTCTGTGTTTCTTGTATTCTTGAGTTACAGAAATAGATCCTACAGATGGATTAAAACATATCCATGTGTTGAAGCCAGACAATCAGTCTCACATTTTACAGGTATCCATCCAAATAGCTAGGATATAGCTAGATAAAGGATTATTTTTAATGTGTTTCTCCAAAGTCTGTAACCTAGTCCCTTCACAAAGCTTATTTATCTGATCTCAGTAAATCTGTAGTCCTATACGTTTGATCATGTTCCTATCATGAGTTTGGGGAGGAGGGATGGGGGGAAGATTGGTCTTAGATAAGCAATGCAAGTTGGTTAAGAAAGGAGGAAGCTGTCATCTGTAGCCTTTCCAGACACAGCAGTACAGTTCCAGACTGTGACCCAGTCACCTGAATATTATTGTTCTGCCTCAACTCTAAATCACAGCCTGGTAATGGCCAAGACTGACACCCTGACATTTTCAAGAAGAGTAAAAGACCTGATTTGACTGGAAATCAATTTCATTTCAGAAATTTTGGGATAATCCACACATGATTTTGTTCTTTTTGTGTGTGTGTCTTATTCAGAATTTCTCTAATTTTGTTGAAGGTTTAGTTGTTCTATACAATGACTCTAGTTTCCCATCTTAGGTTTAAAATTACAGAAATACGTACACGTGCAGTGCATCACAGGACCTGGTACCATGGAGAAAGTAACTGCCTTTTCTGACAGCCTGCTGAAGGTGATGGGCACAGCTCCTGAACCTATGTTACATTTTTCCCTCCTCCAAAGGCAGTAGCTGTCCTGCACTGGAAGGATGAAAAGGGAGGCTCAGAGCCTCAGCCTCAGCCCTGCTCTCCTGCGTGTGAATTCCCATGGGGTGACCCAAAGTGGTGGTAGTGTTGGAACACCAAGACTTCCCATTGTGCAATAAATTGTCATGCTTGTAACAGCATTTCTGTAGCAAAAATGGCCCAGAAGTTCTAAAAATTTCAGCTGCAGTTTTTATTTTTTGAAAAGCCAAAAATAAACCCCAAGTAAATGCAATTGTTTTTTTCTATTTTTTTTTTTTTAATTTTAATTTTTTTCTTTTGTCTGGGCTGTAAGAATGTTCTGTAATATTTTTTTTTAACCAATCCAAGGAGGGAAGGGAATGAGCTTAGTGACTGTGGTACCCATGGAGCTGTTGCACTGACAAGTGTAAGTAAATACGATCCCAAGCATCCTTCACTCCGACTGCTCTGACGTATAACACAACTCCCCTTTTGGAGCAAGGCCACTGCCCAAGGTGAAGGCTTGAAGGTGGCATCAGACCTCCAGTGGCTGAAGGTCCAAAAACTGAGCCTGAAATGTTCTTTCCCATAGTTTCACAAGGAGCTACCATGCTCAGCAAAATTTCGGTTTTCTTATTTGGCAAAACAAAACCATCTAGAGGACATTGGTTAAAAAAAGGAAGGTGGCATAAGGTAATGCATGTATGAGAATCTAATCCAGTGAGTAAGCTGTGCCTAAATTTGCCAACAGATACATTCCTGTGTGAAACTGAGAAAGGAAAAGTATGCTTAGCATACAGAGGATTAAAAATATCTGATGGCCATTCCATGTCTAAGCCCCTTAAACGGGATAGTGCAAAACACGTTGTGGTATCTATAGCAACAGGTGTGAAATCAAAGGTAAGGATTTTTCTCTCTTTGTCTGTCTCTTGCCTGCTGCACAGTACTCCTGGAAAACCTGTAAGAAGCTCATTAAAACCATGCATGTATAACACAGACCCGGTGCATCAAATGCCTTTCAAAGGCCTTAGCTGTGTGCTATGTCTAGACACTGTCCATGGGCTTTATCACAGCACATCTTAAGGAGCAGTAAAACACATCTGGTGTGGAAAGAAATGCTAACAATCTAGCAAATTGCTAGCACCTAGCCCAGAATCCTTTTTTTCTGACAATAGCCACTAAGACATGCCCAGGGAAAAGGATAAGATCAGGACAAGTAAAGTGATACTTCTCTGTTATGCTTTTATTTTTTGTGTCTCCTGTGGAATTCAATGCAGTGACTAATAGCTTGTACCAACCTATTTAAGCATCCATGGCAGAATTTTTCTTTTCTTTTGTGCATGTGTTTTATTACTTGTGTTTAAACTTTCTGAACCCTTTTGGTGTGATAACAATGGTATCTTTCCTTGATTACAAATATGTCCATGCTCTGCAGACTCATTTGCATCCAAGGAAGACAGAAAATGCTGGAGCCATGTGTCAGTGGTTTGCATGGATTTCCAAGGTGCAATGCCTCTGTATAACCTGCATCATTATGCTCACTTAATTTGCTTTCTCTAAGTATTTTCTTGTCAGGGAGAATTTATAATGTGCAGTCATACAACAGATTTTACCTGGGACCAGTGTTTTTTTCTGATACATGTAGCTTATTGGAAAACTTTTCCAGCCACACACTGTTCTGTACAATGGAGATACTTAAAGGTCGATTACATCAGAGCTGTGACATTTGGCACTGTGATGTTCTCATGACTGCTATTATCAGTACAAAGCATGTCCTGGAAGACAGAGGCATCTTGAAGCCTTGTATCTTCAATAAAGGAATGCTTTGGCCTTTCTAAAGTCAAGAGGAACCTTTGGCTTCAGCTGCTGTCACCATCAAATTTAAACATTTTGAAGAGTGGCCACCATCCTTACAAGACACACAGTTAAACTATTTCCACTCTCAAAAAGCTCCATACTATGAGCTGGATCCTTTTGTGCTTAACATATCTCCAAATTACAAGGGGGACAGTGTAATGAACCCTGGAAAGCATTTCCCTTGTCAGAACATCGCACCTACCTGGACACGGGTTTCAAGAACAAGATGAGAAGTTTACATTGAAGACTGCACTAAAGTAGAATTCTAGTTCTGGAAAAAGGTCTAAACTTTCTATATTACAAGACTGGAAGGTTCTATTTAGATTCAACCAAAAAAATATAATATTTGGCTGGTTTGCTCAGGATCTAAAAACCGCAACAAAAATAGAAACAAATCAAGTGGCCTCACTGTGTCTCATTTAATGTGATGCAAAACCATCCTAGTATATTTTTAATGGAATATGAGTTTAAATATTAGCTGCTTAGTTTAAAAAGAGATTTTAACTTTTAATATAGCAGCTTTATTGGATGATTCATGCTAACAATAGGTGAATTTTAAAAGCAGTTATAGCATCGCAATTTGTAAATTGTATAATATTACCAAAGACTCTACTTGAAGTAATTCACAATTCTCGTTTTTTACTACAGTGACTGAGTTCTCTTTTCTAGAAAAAAATTTAACATGTAATAGTAAGAGCTGATTGTAGGGGGATTAGATCAAGTAAAGCCACTCTACAGTATAATGCTAGTACATCTGGGCATATTACAGCCCAGCTGATGAGACAAATAAAAATGGATTCATATGGTTACTTAGTATTTCTTTCAGACCTGACTGAAATTTGGTGCTTGAGACTTTGGAGGAGCCATAAGTCATTGGAAATGTTTAGAAAATGTAAAGTTACAGTTGCCATTTGCCTTAGGGCATCCTAATTGTTCTACTCCCAAAGATGGCAAGTCCACTGGAACTGTGTGATGTATCTGCCATCTTCATATTTATGTCTCAGATGCTTCAAGTCATCACAAAAGGCAACAGATACTCAATAAATAGGAAATCACGTCCTGTGTTACTTGTCTTGTTCCATTGTACCCTTGAGAACTTCACAAACTATGTTTTTTGTTCAGAAAATTAAAATACTGTCTTCTAATACTCAATTGTGACTATTACAACCAGCTTCAGTTTTTTGGGTTTATATTTTCAGGAGGTTGGATAAAAGCACAGATTAATAAAATATATCAGTGGATACTTGGTATAGCTCAGATTTATGAAAGCTGCAGTTTCGTGTGAGGACACAAGACAGCATTTGACCACAGTTACTGCTACAATGGTCAGGTCCTGATTTCTCTTTCTTTAATTTCTTTATTTTTTTTTAATGCTGATGTTAAAAGGCAGACCTTTTAACCAATAGCTGTCTGTAATGCTTCCGCCGTCACAAAATTGTGCTTTCGTTTTTCACTAATTGGTCTCTTTTTGGTCTGTTTTCAATAGATGTCAGAGCACCAACTGAGGCACACATTTGGGTTTCAGCTGAGTAATTCACTATACATACACAGTTCCCCTGTTCATAGCTACATTGAGCAGCTTGAAGTGTACAGTCCAGGGATTTGTTGGTTATAAATGTGCTGCCAACATCACAGGTGAGGGTGGGTGCTTCTCTCCCCAAAAAGCTCCTGCTGTAATAGTGGCCCTGTCAGACTCACAGGGAGAAGTTCTGGTACACAGAAGTTCTGCAGACCCACACAGGGAGTCCCCTTTGCGTCATCCCCAGAATGAGCCTGTCTCTCCTCAGCAGATCCCTGTAAATGAGAGGGAAAGGGCAGTCCACTCGTTTTGGAAGTGCTGTCTCAGGATGCCTGCAGGCTCAGGTGGGAAACAAAACACATTTCAGGAGCAAAATCAAGACCTTTTTCCTTTTACCATGTGAAGACCACAGTCTTTTTCAGTTTAGTTTTTTTAATAGAAGCAGAATTTCTGTTCCCTGTGCTGAAGTTGATAACCTTTTCCCAATAATTTTTTGCTTCTTTTGCGTTATTTGCGTGCCTCTGAATTTCCTGGGAGAGTGATCCTTGTAGAAAAGATCCAGAGGCCTTTTTAGGAAATTTCTCTCAAAAATGAGTTTTCAGTTTACATAGATTCCTTAAAGGCTGAAAACCAGTGTATTAAAGCCAATTTCCAGCAGTTAGAGAAGATATTTTCCTAAAAATTGTTTACACAATTTAAAAAGACCAAGTAGAATTCTCAGACTGGTAGAAAACAAAGTTGTTAACATTTCAGAAACACAGAGATCAATGAAAGAAAAGTTTGAGGTCATTCATATATTCCATGATGAAAATCAGGCCAAATTAATGACCACCATAATCAGGTTTAGAACCACAGACCTCAGGAGACCTCATACATTCCAAGCGTCAGGCTGGCTCACTGAAAACATTGCTGTGGATGTCCTTTGATCTGCATTACAGCTGACAAAAACTGCAGGTGTAGAAAGGTCATGCTTCACTTCTCTGTAGACCCCAGACATCTGTACGACCTCAACAGGACTTCTCGTTGGAGTGGGTACCAATGGCAAGTATTTATGAGAAAAGGATGCTGGTCTCAAACAACACAGAGATATGAAGACCTACATGATGTGTTGCCTATAGAGTTTAGTGGAATTTGGGTGGGTCTCTTGGGGGTTATTTGCATTTTTTTATTTAAAAAGCTAGAATGCAAATAACATGCTGCTGAATTAATTTTCCTTTTTTTTTCACTATACATACACAGCACAGTGAAGTAGTGATTGATATATAACTTTCTCTAGAAGGTACCATACTTAAATGAGTAATTTTTATTCAGACATCATTATTGCAGGAATAAAAGCTTTTTTTCTGGAAAAGAACTGCCAAATCTGGACTTCAGTTGCCCAGTCAGAAGAAAGAAGGAAAGCCTGTTCAAGGTAAAAATATGCGGACAATAACATTTCCTAATCACATTCTCAGGCTGGAAATTATTTTTCTGTCTTAACAATCTGAAATACTGCAATTTTTTCAGAAGTCTCTTATGCAATTAGTAATAGCAAGGACATTTTGAGTCTGAATTGCATGCCTATGTGAGAGTCTGAAACCATGCAGTTTCCAGCATCTGGGAGAGAAGTCTCACTGTTCAGCAATCTGCTCTGAAAGGCACAGATAGCTCTTCAACAAGCTGGAAACACCGATACAGAAGGGCCAAATAAATAACCTATTTGCTTTAATTGTACTGTTCTAACCACGATGTTTCACTTACAATCTCTGTCTTTAATACAAATAAACAAATATATATTCTTTCAAGGAATCTTTCTGACATCAAATCTGCATCTCTGACCAAAATGGACAGATAGGTTTTGTGGTCCTCACAGCAGTAAACAATATGTGAACATATGTATATGTATAGATATATGACTCTTTGAATATATCTTTCAAAGCACAATTCCAATTTGTGTCTGGTGTGTACTTGGGTCTGATTTGTTGTGAACTTTTTTCAGCTGTGCTGAGTGGCCCAGCAGAGCAGGGTGCTGGTGGCCCACAGCCAAGGTGCTGGTCTGTGCCCCTGTGCCTGGCCAACTCGGTGAGAAATCCAAGGATGATGTCCTTGGTTTTATTACCTGGAGGGATTCAGCTGGAAAAAGCCCCATATCCAGCCCCAGCTCTGCTTGAGGATACTGTGCTCAGCTCCCAATAGGAGCATGCTGGGGGGACATGGCCCCCTGGCTCCCAGGAGCATGGATCCACCGTAGACTGTTCTGACTTACTGTGTGTCTTGTGTTAGGGATCATGCTCATGATGTTTTTCTGTGAGCTGTAAACTCACGTCACCCTAAACTTCACGTAGTTCAGACATTGCAGTCCAGAAAGCAAGATCTTTAGGGCTTTGCTCTACTGAACTTTTCCCTTGTCTGTAATGGATTGTGGATGGGAGAGGGAGGAGGGGAAGGTGATAGGGAAAAGCAAGGGTTTGATTGGCATGCAGTGATTTTGGACTAGCAGGAGGCAGGCGGCTCTGCTCTCCAGCCCCCACATACTTCTCAGTCCATGTGTGTTGAGAGGGGAAAGAAACCGATATTGTTCCCTCTAAAATTAATTCCCAGTTAGCCAGTTATTCCTGGTTTTTAGCTCAGAGCACACTGTAATTGCATTTTTCATTTCAGTAATTATAGAGGATATTAAAGTGGATAGACAGTTGTAGCAATCTGGCTCTTTAGACATACCCACTTGTCCAAGATCAAATGGCTACAGCATATTCAGGGTTACAGTCTCCTTCTTTTCCTTCTTGTTCTCTACTGCAGTGGATTTTTTTTTCAGCGTTTCCATGACAACACTATATCTGGCTGCCAGCTCTGTCGTAAGTTATTGAACTGAGACTGGCTTTTGGTTTAGCAGATAATTAGGTTCTGTCTCACAGGTTCATTTTCCTGTGACTGGGACATGAATATGACCTACAGCTGGCCTCAATTTCAGTGTCACAGACAAAACTTTAACCCTTCCTCGCCCGCCTTTACTGTACCCACTGTGGCGGTTGGCGACAATTCCAAACCCTTTCCCAGGGGCGCTGGACACAGCACAGCCTCCCAGGTCCTCAGGGCTCCTTACCCAGGCTGTGATAATCCCCAGAGAGGAGGAGGACAGGCCAGCTTGCCCCACCATGCTGGGCGGGCAGGGAAAGGGTATCGCTAGCCCCAGATGAATATTGATTGTCTGGTATGGAGATTTGTCGGAAAGGTAAGTTCACTGCTTGATTAGTGACCCTTTAAATAATAGAAATGCACAGGGTGGTGACAGGCCTTTTCTGCTTGTCTCATGAATATGAAATATTTACGAGAGGTCTGTTTGAGCACGCAGTGCCCCATCTTAGGCTGATATCTGCAGCGAGGGAGCAAAGCTACAAAGAACTGGTATATTGTTTCTTCAGGTACCTCCCTGATTTTCCTTTTCTCCTTGGGAAGAAGGGGGGTCCAGCTTGGAGGCTCTGGGCATCTGCCACTGGAATACATCTGCCCAGCACCCAGGCCCTGGGGTGGGCGCAGGCAGAGCAGCACCACATCAGATGGACCTTTGAGTTCATCAAATCATGCTGGAGAAGGAGGAAGATCCACCATTTTCTTCAGCCCAGTTTTCAAATGTGCTCTTTCCCAACATTTATGTGCAGTGTAACACGGTCTTGCAGTTTCAGTGATTTCAAGCCAGGACATAAACCCCTCTCCTGTCTATGAAAAACTTGCAATTAAAACTACTGATGGAAAGGATAGTCCATGAGATTTCACTGACAGATATTTGCTTAGTTTGTCCACGGGATAAGGCAGGTTTTTCATACCTGTAAGAAAACAAGCAGGTTTCTCTCCCAAAGCTGGTAAATCTCAGAGTGTGTTCTGGAGAAGCACAAGACCATTGTGGTAGGAGTTGAGTATCTACTTCTCAGAGGGTGGAGATTTGGAGATTCTTGGCATCTGGCAGTGCACATCGTCGTGCTGCTGGGACTATTCTTTCTGGGGAGCCTCACAATTTAAAAAAAAAAAAAAGGCTGGCCATAAAAATTGTTGGACTTGCAACCACTATCCATCATGGGGCTCTTTTATTCAGGGTATTCTCTGTACATGCTATGGCAAGGTGGACACTTCTTCTCGGCTTCCCTCCACCTTCCCCACCAAATTATTTGTGCCAAAGTCTCTTGATTAGAGGGTCAAAGCACAGAAGGAGCATCAGTCATGCCTCCGTGGAACGTGTCCTTCTGAGCTAATCTCCCAGCCTGTGTTTGTTGATAGTGTTTGAAACCTGTCTATTATAGAAGACAAAGAAAATGGCATCTCATGAACCAGAGATGGTGACTTCTCAAGGAAGATAACACCAAAAGCTGCAGATTTAGCATAAATTTATAACCAAAACCATCACAAAAAGGCCCTTGAGGTGTTTCTTGATTAGCATATTTAGTGTGGATTAGACATCCTTGCAACAATAGTGTAAAAGTTTTGCTGTGGGGTTAAACTCAGAGTGGGAGTGGGCTGGAGGGGAAGGTCCCCCTTGAATTGCAGAAGAGGGGTGTGAAACTCCACATGCTGGTTGGCTGATGAATTATCCAGCTGCTGGGTGTTAATGAACATTGTTCCATCTGGGACCCCACAGGTCTGATGGATACCACATCAGCAGCTTGCTACAATATAGCAGTCGTATATTGGTATATAATAAATTTATTTCTTTATATAAGCAACTTTTATGGGTATTTTAGGGTTATTCCCCCCCTTTTATTTTTCAGATTTCATAATGAAAATATAGACTACATAGTTTCAGTTTTTGTTTAGAGTTGGTTTCGGTGCCTGGCCCTCATATTCTGGCATAGTCCTGTACTGTTTAATCTGTGATCACAATTTTAAAGCCAAATGAAACACTGTTTTCATTGTAACCATTACAAAAATCAAGTCAACATTGCCAGTGGGATTAAATTTTATAAAAATAGATAAGAAATCTCATTGTTTGGCCTAAAGCAACTTGACATTGTCCCAAAAACATTTGCAAATGAGGGTATGTAAACCAGATCATAAGGAAAGCAGGGAGGGGCGAAGGGGGAGGATGATCACAAAGAGAAAATTATTTCCAGTTCCCAGTTTGAATACTTAAACTGAGATATTTTATTGAGGGTAATTAAGCCACTACCCACTTCAGTATATACTGTTTACAACTGGTAGCAAATTAGTCTCTTCCTGAGGATGCAAAGCTGTCAAGTCCTTCTGAGTCCCCAAAGTCCTTCCATAGCTGATCCTTTCTAATGTGAAAGACAAACACCTGCAGGATCACTCCCACTCTCAGGTGCTGAGACCGATGCATTCACTTCTCTTTATTCCCAGAACAATTGCTAAAAGTGGAACAACAGCAGAAGTTCAGGCTAGAAAGAGGGAATTTCAGCATTTCGGGCATTCTAGCAATCAGTAAATGCCCTGTAAATTTATCTTGAATGTAAGACTTTCTGTGCTGTTTAGAACTAAATAACCATCTTTGCTACCCTCTGACAGAACCTGCCTCTACACATTATTGCCTCTGTGGTGGATGTTGGCTGCTAAACTTAGTTACATGCAGTCATGTCTGAGTTATGCACCTTGAGTAAGGCTGTGAGAATACTTCCTCAAGTGTGTCTCATCCTTTTGATTTCTTACCACATTTTACCCTTACGTGGTACTTGACTAGGGGAGCAAAAATAAGTCCCTCAATCTAAATATTTCATTGTGATAACAACGTCAAAAGTGCTTCAGATACTCTGATCAGTTCCTCAGAGCCATTAAAGACTAATAGGAGTAAAAAACATTCTGATTTAAAATCTGGAATGCCTTTTCTTTTCCTCTGGTTCTTTAAATTTTTAACTTTTTCCCCCCCTCCCTGTATGTTATCAGGCAAATTTAAAAAAACCTAGTATCATGCAATTAAAGAAACATAAAATGACAAAAATAAGAAAGAAAATGTTTTGCAATATCTAGTATGGTCAAATTACAACATATACCAAGAATGAGAGTAGGAGTGTGATCTTTAAAAATGAAACTTTACAATAATGATATAACTTTAAAAATTAGCTACAGCTCAATTCTTTTCAAAAGAAAAAGGATACATTTTTTCCAAAATCAAAGTGTTGTTTCCATTCAGTACTTGACAATTTGCCTAGTAGAACCTGTGAGATGATACCTCAGCAAACAGAACTGTAGCTTCAGTTATCTGTGAAATGAAGGACGATTTTTTAATTTTTCATTTTATAGGTTTTTTTTTAATTAAAAATGGAATCTACAGAAAGAAGACATAAATTTTTCAACCCTGAAGAAGTGACTTTTCTCTGTAAAAGAAACAAAATAGTGATAAAAGCTCCAACAAAATTAATAATAAAATTTGAGATACCTACTCCTAACCCAAACAGATGTTTGACCCAGAGAGAACTGATGTCTTGCCTATACAGTGGTGCAGAACATATGTTTGCTTCTTTGGCATTCCTAAACCCAGGAAGACTGTGGCAGAGGAATCANTTTCAACCCTGAAGAAGTGACTTTTCTCTGTAAAAGAAACAAAATAGTGATAAAAGCTCCAACAAAATTAATAATAAAATTTGAGATACCTACTCCTAACCCAAACAGATGTTTGACCCAGAGAGAACTGATGTCTCTTGCCTATACAGTGGTGCAGAACATATGTTTGCTTCTTTGGCATTCCTAAACCCAGGAAGACTGTGGCAGAGGAATCACTCAGAGGAAGGGGAAAGGGACACTTCCCAATGGTGATGCTTGCTTTGGGTTTGGACAAATATCACCATGAAAGTCTCTCCATGTAGAGTGGCCCAAACATTGTTTTCCCAGCTGCTGGAGCAGACCTTGACCAGGGTGGAAGTCCACCTGAGCAAAGAGATCCTTTTTAATTTTTAAAGCATGTACTTTATTTTTTAAAATATGATTAGAGAACTTACTTATTTGTTAAAAATTGAATTACAAGCTGTATGGTTGGCACCTTAATCACTCAAATCTAATCATTTTTTTTTGATGTTTTCTAAAATAATTTCCGTGCAGTAATAACAATAAGATACTTTAGGCAGTGCATTTCTGGGAATCGTTGCACTTCTCAGGTGACTGAAGTCACTTATTCTCCATCCTCATGCTTCATAACTCATCTAAGGCATTAAATCATTCCCTTCCAGTGTGATGTCTTCTCCTACTCTTATTGCAAAAATGATTCTTAAGGATTAGTGTGATAAAAGCATTGTGAGAAATTTGGGGCTGAGGAGGGGGAAGGAGAAGATAATATTTTACATTACAGCTATCAACCTGATCCACATTTTAGTGATTTTTATTCCAATCAGAAAAGTCAGACTCACACCTAATACATGTCTCTGGGATGGGCTACAAAAACACAGTAACTTCCTTGATGGTGTGCTGTGAACAAAACCGGTCACATATAGCAGAAACTACCAGAATTTAGAAGGTTTTGTATTTGCAAGAATAAAGAGAATTGCATTCTCTGTCCACTGATGGGCATTGCCAGCTGTCTCCTGTATGCAGGTATCATTCTTTGTTCCCAGGATTTTATGCATTCAGCTGTGATTTCTATCTAAATCCTTTTACCATATCTTGATTGGTTTGCAGACAGAATACAAACTCTCTTGAGACAACTGTACCATTACCATTTTAAATTGTAATCTTTTTCAGAAAATGTTGTTGGATTTTTGTCATTAACATTTGAGAACAAAAGACTGCAGTTTCAACATTTGTTGCCACCCATGGGGCTTCCCTTCATATAAGGTTCTAGTTGCAATATGAGGAAACAACATTAGTTTCATGTCCTTTGCAAAACAATGTGTAGACAATCACAGAAATTTACCTTCTGTGCATTTATTTTACTGTGAGCAAGGACTGTAAAACAGTAGCAGGCATTTTAGCAGAAAGACTACAGAAGTAATCTCTGAAGCCAGTGTTGGGGAAATGGTGTATTTACTAACTCATTACTTAGTAAAGTCCTTATTTACAAAGCCCTGGTGAGCACTAATCTCAAGCTTAAAGTTATAAACGTAGCTGCATGCTCTGATGAATCAAAATTCTAGCTGCTTCCATTTCTGCCTCAGTGACAAACTTCACGTATTGCAAGAAAATGCTAGAGCTATTAATAAAAATAAAAGATCTGTTTGATATCCAAGGATGCATCACCGAGCTGACTGTAGCTCACTTTGAAATCCTGTACATATGTAATCAAATATTTATCAGTAAAACCTTACAGCATTAAATGCAGCAAAAAAAATGATTTTATGCTCTCATAAAATTCATCATTCATATATAAATAGCAAATGCCATGTGGTAGCTAATATATAGTATATAATGTATATAGATGTGTTAAAAAAACTTTTATTTCCTAAAAATACCTTATTCCTGTTTATTCTCTTCTCCTTCCCGCTGTACTCTGAAAACACTTTCATATACCAGTAAAGTGGCAAAAAGCAGTGAGAAAAGATGATTGCTTTTCTGTTTCACTAAGTTAAGGCCTTTGTTAATATTATTTTTCTCTTCTCTTTATTTGATGAAATGTATAAATCTTTATAACTTGTATTTTATATATCTTGTATGTGTAGGGCATGATCACTGCTCATGGCATTTTTTCTCACAAGAGAGATGAAAATGTAATTCTCAGTGTCAGCAAAAATTGGTCACTTGCTTTTCACAGGTGAGAGGAAGCATCCCAGGAAAGGCAGGCTGACCCCAGTTATGTGTGCTCTAAGTCTGGTGCTTATGCCATGTCTTACGTAGAAGATGTGATAACGATGTCTTGTAGAATAAAATCTTTAGTTAAAGACAGAAGAATTGTCAAAATTCTTTTAAGCTTGTTCTACAAGTCATTGTGTTGCATTCCTTGCTGGAAGCCTCACTGAAAAGTTTGTGATGGTTTGTTTGAGACAGCTACTGTGTCAGTTCTGGTCCCAGTGGGCACATAAACTGCCTTTTACAAATACTGAAGGGACTGGGAAATCAAAAGATTCTCAAGGAGCAGGACAGAGTTCTAGGATAGATTCAGGAAGGGCCACTGTGGTATTTGCGACACAATTTTCACATTTTCTGGTTAATTTTTTACGTAATACATAACTTATAGGAATATAAGGCAGTCTGTCAGTGAATAGCAGATTCACTGGATTTCAAGCAAATTTTTCTGTGTTGTCTTTTAACTCTATGGTTTTGAAAAGTAATTTATCCCTCTTATGGTTCAGTAAGGGAAAGGAGTTGTTAGCAGTAAATATTCATCTGATGTGCTCAGCACGAATATTGGAAATAGTAGTGAGAAACTTCATAAACTCCCTTGTCCCACTTTGCTGACCTTAACAGTTTAAACAGCTTGGAAAGAACTTTCATCTGTGTCAAAGCTGAGTGGCAATTCTAAACACTATGAATCCAAATTCTTTGCCTCTCATTGCTCTGAATGACTATAGTATTTAACATGCCATGGGGTGCAGTGATATGAAATGAGTGCAATCCCATATAACTCAGTGGTTTGATTCTGTGCACACCTGGGAGAAGTTTAGGAGAGATATTACATCTGTTTCACATCTGTTGGTTCCTGGAATTTTGATGCAGTGGTCTTTGGCTTGTTCTTTGCCCATTCATATTGTACCTATTTAAAGTCCAGATGTGAACAAGAAAAATTAATTTCTTCCTATTCTATCTTTTCATACTGAGATGAATATGAGTCTCAGCTCTCTGGAATCTATTACACAGAATTTTCATTTGTTTAGCGATTATTAATACTTCTATAGCTGTGAACCAAGGCATATTTCTTTTTTGGGCTTTATACAGCATATTACATCTCCTGGGATGTGAATTTTCTGCATGTCATTTTATAATCAATAACAGTTGTTATTTACATTTTCTTTCTGACCATTTTTGCATAATATGCTTATCATTTTTATTATTCCTGGCTAGAAAATGCCAGTATAATTTTATTTGCAACAACTGATATTTTGATAGGAAAAAAGTACTTAGTTGAGTATTTTTAAATTATTCTTGGTTTGTTTTTCTTTTCTTCGCAATACCAGATATCATCTTCGATTAATAACAATCATATACAGGCTTTGTTCCTCTTATCTGGGTGTCAGCAGTAATTGGAATCCATATCCATATCCTACCTTGCAATCATGCTGCAAAAGGCCAATAAATTCCCGCTGAGTGTGTTACTTGTTAAATTTAGTGCATTACATTCAGGGTAATGAATAAAAGCACTGGGCCGTTACTGTCTGGTTGGCAGAGGAGGAGTAAGAACAGCCAGACTCCCCTGAGGCCCCAGGCAGGCTTAAAACTGTGACAGGCAGAATCAAGGGACTCCCTAAGCATCACAGTTCAGTTTGTCTGCCTTAATTTCCTCTTCTAGCAGGATTTTTAGGGGAAATGGAGGTGAGATAATCTTGCACCGAAGCACAAAATGCACTGTGCTGGTATATCAGTACTCCCTCGTGCAGATTCTCTTCTAGGCAGGAAATGCATCTGCATTAAACATTCAGCTGACGACAGGTTTGACTTTGCTTTAAGAGATGCATGCATCACAAATATATATATATATGTTTTATATTATTTTATAAATAGATAGATAAAATATACACATAAATGTAGGATTCTAACCAATCCATATAGAGCCTCTGTTGGACTGCTAACTGATAAAAATAAACTCTCAGACTTTTGGATGTCTGAGCACAGCTTTGGCTGACACTGGAGCAGCTGTGTGTCTCTAACTGCAGGAAGAAATGATATGTACTTCAGTTCTGAACCTGGGCCTGGGAAGTTCATGAATTTCAGTTCCTCCTGGCTGGCACACAAATTTACTGTGTTAAAATGATGAAAATCTGATAAATAAGGTTATGGAAGAACTGAAGTAACAAGACAGAATCTCAGTGAAAGGATACACAAATCTATTTTGGGGAGGCTGGGGAAGAGTTTTGCACTCTGTCTGCAACATCCTTTTTGGGTTTTCTGTGCCTTTGAACAGTGGGATCTTATGAGTGAGCTCCCTGTCTTGAAAGATGGGCTCTGGCTCCTCTGGTGCCTCTACAGGCTCCAAATTTAGGAGTGTGGAGGGTCGTGTGTCCCCACACGGGCTGACAGGAGGGAAGTGGCATGCCCACCTACAGCTGGAAACAAGCCCTGGAGCCTTTCCCTCTCATTCCCATGCCTGTTCCCTATCCTTTGGGAGACCATGAAAGGGAGACTAGGATGATCCTATTCAGACCCAGTGTTTTCTGCAGCTATGAAACTATGAATTTTGGAAAGATTTGGGTGTTTATGGTAGTTCATTCCTTTCAGGGACAACTGTCATGGCCAAAATTCTCCTGAATTGGAAACACTGGTGTCAACGTGTACCATGTGGATCCCAACTATATGTTATATTTTCAAATGTATTAAAATCCACCAAAAAAAGCAAAGTTACAGTGGAGATCTGATCTCTGCTGGAGTCTGAGGCAAAGGTTTTACTTCTTCAGGATATTGGCAGTTTGGAGCTGCTTTATTGAGTCCTTCTGAAGTAGTACTGTTTTTTGTTGTATTTTGTCACTACAGCAAAAATCTTCCTCTTATCCTTCAAGAGCAGATTTTTGAAATTACTGAGGAAGCATAGGTTCTTTGGGCTAAAACCACCACAGGATTCAGGTTATCCAGCTCTTCTAACTGCCCCTGGCGGTTCAACTTTAGTGTGTGTGTGTGTTTTTGGTATTAGCATAGTCTAATATTGGCTGAAATAAATTGCTTGATGGTGACAAAAGCATATTTATAAGTAATGGAAGGAAGAGAATAAACCATGCAGCCTCCATATCTGTGTGTAAGATTTTCGAGGGTATTCCTTTCTTTTAGGATTTTGAAGAGTCTAGGTTTAAATTAAGATTAATTTGTTGTATAAAATTACATATATGGGTTATCTGTACTCCAAGACTGGACTGTACATTAAATTCTAAAAGTAACTGTGCCCTGCAGTCGAAAAGTAAGGAAGGCCTCTGTCACCAGAGGGAAAAGCAAGATTCTTGCAGTACAAAGTGCTGCATCAACTGCATCAAATAATTGCTCTAGGTTGTTAGAGTTTAACATAAATCTTCCCCCACTTGAGGAATAGTATTTTGTTTTAGAAAAGGGTAGTCTTTTGGTATGGGTGATCTCACACAAAATGAAATATTTGGTGTTGCTCTGTTTTAAATAAATACGTGGCTTATTATGCTACTAGGAAAAACTCTGTCCTGAAATTGCCCTGTTCATTATCTTAACCTTACAATATATCATGGTTCTGTCTGGCAATTGCATTAAAACTTAAAATGACAAAACAACATTTCTAAAATACATGCCTATGGAGCATACTCATGGAGAGAGATTTTGAGACCACTTCATTGGGAAGACAGTTCTGGCTTCTGATGTGGTCTTGTGGGAAGCCTCCTAAGTAGTTTACATTCCATTAGGGAATGCAAACAGGTCCTTGATTCTCTCATTGTTGAACTGGAAAACTCTGCAGATGAGCCCAGATCCTCCAAAGAAATCTTTCTGAATCATCACAGAAGGGAGGTTGGGAATATTTGCTACATTCTGAAAAGTTCCACATGCCTGAGAGCTCCACGATCTCAGGTCAGGCAGTGGTTTTGCTCTGTGCCAACCATTGACATTTGTTGTTGATGGATTTTTATTTCATCTTCTCATGATCAGCATTCCTTTCAGCTGGAACATTTGGTTTAGGCTATCTGGGTGCCATGGATAGAATCATCTTTAATCTTCTTACCATCAGAAATTGTGCAGGAGCAGATCCAGGTGGAATGGCTGTTGACTGGCTAGATTTTTTTTATATCAACCCATTAATTTTTGCAGATGGTTTGTGGATTTTGTTTTTCTTTTAATATGCTCTTATTCATGCTCTTCTCTCTATCATTTTTCCCATTGTTCTGGAGGCAAAAAATCTATGACAATGATGTTGAATGTAACAGCTCTATGAAAACTTTGATTATTTTTAAAGTCCTTTATCTGACATGAGAACTTCATGTTTTTCAAGTATTTACTTACTTTCTGGACAATGTGTGACACTTAGGTCTATATAAGTAGAGCCAAACCAATATATCTGGGGAAGTAATCAACCACAGTACTGTACTTGTGTCCTTTCCAAAATAACTAGTCTGTTGCCTCTACTGCCAAGATCTGGCAGGTAGCTTTGAGGAGATTAATGGCCCTGGCAATTGTTACTATTTGTGCCTTTTTTCCCCTTTCTACACTTAAATTATTGCATTCCAAATGCTTATTTACTGGATAGCATGAATGTTCTGGGAAAAAAAATCCAAACACTCTAGCATAAGGTATGTTGTGATCTACCTTGTATTTGNGCTGGGAAAAAAAAATCCAAACAGGCATGTTGTGATCTACCTTGTATTTGTTTACAAATTTATGTTGTTTTTCAAGGTACTGGACTAACATATCCCTCTGAAGTGCTCGAGGGATCAAAATCAGCTGTTCTTTCAGAAGCAGTCTATCAGACACATAAAGGTTATTCCAGTCCTGCCAGAATGGAAACGGGTTTGCTGGACATGGACTCACTTGCCACTGATGAAGGTGGAGTTGAAATTACTGGCAAATTTCATGTGTTAGTTTTTCATGTCTAACTTGCTTTGATCAACCAACATTGCCTCCATGATGAGGTCAGATTGTACTTATCATCATCATTGCTTCTAATTTTGGTGGTGGGTTACCATTTCTATTTTCAATAGGCTGGAGTGTTTTCTCCTCTGAAAACTTTTGTGTGATAAGTTCATGTGGGAAAAGAATTAGATAAAGTAATATTATTTGGATCCTAGTTGAAAAAATATCCAGTGCTCTATGTCCTGTTTCTTGTCAAAAGCTACCATGAACAAATATGCACTGAACCAGTAAAGAAGTCTGTGAAAGTACTAGAAGTTTCTTTTCTATTTCAGCACATTTTTTTGCATGACTTTTTGATGTGGTGGAAAAAGACTTTGGTCTTCTGGAAGTCTTTGTGCAAGCAAGTTTCCTAGCCCACATGAAGATATGTTTGTGGCTACTGGCTGAACAATTTAAAGAATAGCATACCAAAACAAGTGGAGATATACACTCTGCGTTGTTGGGAGTTTATTTTTTAATGACTGACTTTATTGGGACGCTTTTCTTTTCCTAAAAAGTTTTTAGGAAGTCAGTCTGAAGAACTTTACTTAGTAGTTCCCAAAGCATGGAATCTTACCGAGGAATCTTCTTCAAGCACTTCTCTTGAAATTCATGCAAAGTGAGTAATATTGGTGTTTTTGTTTGTTTTTATTACCATTATTTCTGAATCTGGCTGCATTATCAATTTTCTGACTATTTCCTCTATGATAGGGTCTTGAGTAGGCCTTAATGGCTCTGACCAGTCCCACCTAAGGCCCTTCCCCACACTCCCATCTGTGGACCCACCCGTTCTATTTGAGTTCATGCTCCTGCTCTGGAGGAATCTCTTGCAATCTGTAAATCTTTGGTGCTGAGTTTTGGCCCAGCACAAGGATGTTAAGGGAAGCCTTTTCTTCCTCAGGGAAGGGTGGGCACAGCTGCATGTGTGAGTTCTTTATCAAGAGGCACTTGCCAATAGCCTGTTCAGAGGAGTGTTCTGAAGAACACTTCTCTCTCTAAAAGATTCTCTGCAGAAAGTAGCTGTTTTCACTGTATGTGTTTTTGTCAAGATTTTTAGAAGTGTTGTGTTCTGTTGCATGGTATATTAACCTTTGAGTCTTCTATTGGGGGAAAAAGCAGAAAGAAAATATTCTTCTATTTTATTTAGATTTTTTCCTCATTCTTACTTTAAGTCAAAGTTCAGGACAGCATAAGAAATTGATAGTGGCATACGCTGTTTTAAATAGCTTGTTCTTCTCTTCAAGATTTATTTATTCCAATAAATAAAGACTTTTAGATAACCAGTTAAATAATAGTTTGTGGGATTATCTGATGGAAGTGCAACAGCAAGAATTAAAAAGTGAACAAATGATGAGAGATATCTTAATAACTGGGTGAACTGCATTTATCTTGGGATAAGTTGAATTCTCCCTCAATAAATTTAGAGACATTCTAGTCTTGTTATGGGTTTTTGGGCCCTTAGTAAGAAGTCTGAGCTTTGCAGATGAAAAATAATAGGGGAAAGGATTAGGAAATGGCTCTCAATAACAGACATTCTGGTGGTCTTAGTCCATGATGTCAGATGACATGGAAACCTTCCCCCTAAAGAAGTACCTGGAAGAACCAAAGCATCCAGCATGAGCACACAGGGGATGAAAAATGAGAATCTTGTGGTAACTTGTACCTGGAAGAGCACTGAAATATACCTCTGCACATTAATTCAATCTATAGCTGTAGAGGCTGAGCTGGACAGTTCTGATACAGATTTTGCTGGACTGGGTAACTCGAGGTGCTGAATGATCTCTGGCCTAGCTGAGAAATCACAAATATGGTCATTGGCTACCTGTGAAATTATGAGCTTATGAGGAAGAGCAAGAACACAACACAGTAAGAGGTTGTTAGGGTTTTTTTTATACCGATCTCAAAAGGAACCAGGATGCTTTAGTAAAAGGAAAAGAACTGGATCAGCTTTTCTGAAAAAATATTAGTATAGAGTAACAAAAAAGAATGACTATGGAAATATTTTGTGTGACAGAGTGTTATTAAAAGATGAGTTCATCTAAGCTCAGCTCTCATACCAGGCTTCTTTTCAAAATAGAGGCACAAGTCCAAGAGGAGGAGCAAGTGTGACAGAGACTCTTCACTTCCCTTGGGTGCAGCAGGCATCATCTCTCTGTGCGAGGGAATTAGGAATTTTAATTAGTTGGTAAGCTTCATCAGCAATATCCCTAACACAATGTTACAAACACATGGACATCAGTACAAGCCTAGATGGAATGTGTGCTTACAGCTTATTTATATTATCAATCACTGCAATGATGGTTTGTATACATAAAGGAGACTGCTCCTCAAAGATAATTCAGTGAGTTTGGAGGACAAGAACAAGGTTAACTTGGGGAGACAAAGAACAAAATATGTACCAAGTTTTGATTTTTGATTCCTAAGTTGTTTTTTTTTATAATAGGAAATACCATGATAGAGTTGGCTTGACCTGGGACAGTTTATTGGCTTCTTTTTTTTATGCTTTTGGCCATTGAGCTTGCTCAAAGAGGGAAATAGCATTGAACTGAAAAACTGTCTTGGAACAGTAAGCTTAGAATTTTTGCAAGAGCTCTACAAACTTTCTTCATAACAGATGAGGAGCTGAGTTGTTTGATTACTTGGTTGTTAGTGTGGTTGATTTATATTTTCTTCTTAAACTATGGTTGGCCTTGTTATGGAAATCCTTGAGTGAGGCTACCTACCAAATTGAAATGTGGAGATTAGGACTTCAGAAATATCAAACACATATCAAATACACCTGGCAGAAGTAATCTGCCCAAAATGATTTTATTATCCTAACGCTTTAAATTATCATAGAATTGTTTGGTTTGGAAAAGTGTGGTGTGTGAAAGGGAGAGCAAAAGTGAGCATGTTTTAAAGGAGATATAATCAGGTAGTCATACTGAAGGGGATTAATGGAGTGTTTAAGAAAATAAGAGAAAATAATAAAAGAACAAAACATAAGGAATGGACTTCCACTTGCTGACTATTACAGCAAAGCTAAAATCATATCGAAATGTGTAACTCACAGTGTATGAAATTCCCAATAAAGAGAATTAGGAAAGAAAAATAAATGCTAAGGCTCTGATGAGGATAAAATTCTAACTTTTTGCATCTGCAGATGGAAACCACCTCTCCTGTACATAGCTGCTTCCCATCTCACAAGTTAGCACTCCAGAATTCTGAATGCCTTCTACCGGCCATATGTGAGCAGGAGACACTTCTTTTGAAGTACTTTAGAAATGCAAGCATATGGAAACGTGTGTGAAGACCACGTCCACTGCTGGTTTGAACTTGGAAACACTCTAGCAAATGGGATTTACAAATGTTGCCACATAATTATACATCTTTGACAAGTTCTTTAGAGAAATACCACCCCTCAGCATGTGTTGGGTACTTCTAAAGTTCACTAGCAAATCTCCACTTCAGATTTCAAACTTTACATTCCTGTTTCAGTAACTACTTCACATTTTCAAGCAATATGACAGAATGTGGTAGGACAAAATGTTCTGATGGTGTTTCAGTCAAGGGCATGACACAGGTGTAAACAAAATTTAATCAAATATTTCAAGTTAAGTAGAATGACAAGTCTGGTCAAGGCTCCCCAGTAACCATTCCCATTTTTCTTCCCTCTCTCTCTCTCTTCTTTTTT
>VYXF01007135.1:156445-167276 GCA_013397295.1 Polioptila caerulea
TTTTTACATTCTTTTACATTCTTTTACATGGAGTCATAAAATATATGTAACTTGGCTTTGTATTATATATACTAACATTTATTCATTTATTTATTTATTCATGTGATTTCTTGAGAAAAGTTTAAATATTGGGGCTCAAATTTCTTAACCTGTTCTGCTGTCTTCTGTAGAATCTCTGTAGCTGTTTGTACTGGTAGCTGGGTTTTTTTTTGAGATGACAGCTTACCTTGTGTCAGCAAGATCTGGACCAGACTGACATTTAAGTTTATGAAAAAAAAAAAAATCTTACAAAAAANCAAGACTGACATTTAAGTTTATGGAAAAAAACAAAAAAAATCTTACAAAAAAGTAACACTGAACTCCATAAATCCTCATTTCGTATTAATTTTTGTGGAACGAGTATGGTAGAGCAAAATTTGACAGATTTTTTTTTATTTCCAACCAATAATGCACTTTTTATGTGCTTATTTCTTCTTAAGGAGTTAAAGGTTGCATGGGACAGCTGGTGAAATGAAGGAGGAGTTATAAGCATATGTTACATCTTCATTTACTTCTAGGAGCAGAACAATGAAACTTCTGAGGTTTTTTCATACACATCATCTTTATTATGCTGGATGTTACCTGCTTGGGGTTTTTTTAATCACATTGTTTTCTAAATTTCACTTTCCTTTGCCCAGGAAAAGTGATTCATAAGTAACACCTTAGCACTTATAGAATTTTTTTTTTCTTTAATGCTGTTAAAGCACATTTTAAAAGGGATAGCTAGTGATCATTATGTCCATCATATAGGCAGAAAATCTGCAGCAGAAAAGGGTTAAATGACTTGCAGTAAGGCACATAGAAAAGCAGAAGTAGCAGACAACCACCCACAAGATCAAGGATAATTCTGTTTCTTAGTATTATAGTTCTGGAAGGTAGGAATAAGAAGTACTACACAGCCTCTTCTCTGCAAGATGTCTTTTCACAACATGGCTAAGTTTGGCTCTCACTGCTCTTTCCTGCCTAGCTGATACAGTTTCAGCTTTTACAGCCATATGTGATAAGAGCTAACCTTAACATCTATAGAAATTAGTACTTAAAGGACCTTGTACTGATGTTATTAATAGAAGAAGAATTTGGAAGATCCCACTGTTGAGTGTCATCTTTGCTAGATAAAGTTTCTTCCTAAACTTAACTGCCATAGAAGCAAATAAAAAGACTGGGAAAACTATTTTACCTAACACTTAATGGTTTTAAACGAATTTTTTCAGGCACCTAGAAGAAAGCAGCAAAACAAGACAGTAAAGTTTTTCATTCTAAGCAAACTTAACAAATTTCTGTAACAGAGTAACAGCAGATATTAAGTTTGCTGACTTTTGAGCAGGTTTTAGTAGCATTTTAGGAGCTACTAAACTGTAACACATAACAAATTAAAGGAAAGGGATCTAGGTGAAAAAAACTTAAAGGCAAAGTACATGAGAAGACACAGTTTATAACAATATCAAGATGGAAAGATCTTTCAAAGTTTCTGCAGTTGCCTGTTCAGCTCCAGGTAGGGAGAGATTGCCAGAGTGGTGAAAGACAGTTTTGGTGCTTTAAATTATTTTAAAAATGGGAGAAATTATCTCCCATCTCCTCTGTTGTGGGGCTGGGATGAATGTCAGTAGGGACAACTGCAGCATGCAAAGTTTAGGTAGGAATAATCAGCCCTGCTAAGGCAGGTAGGGGAGCAACCAGGTAAATTGTGTATGGACAGGGACCTGCAAATTGTTGAAACTAAAATCAGAAGTGAATATAATTATACTGTTGAAAACCAGCAAAATATATACCAGGGTGTACCAACAGGTTTGGTTTTTAAGATACACTCTTCTTAATGGGCAGGAAGAAGCACAACTGAATCACTGTGTTCAGGCCTGGCCTCTGCTCTTCCAGATTCGTTGAAGAGAATCTGGAAGGAAAGAAGGAAATGAAGGAGTCCATATACCCTCATTTGTAGGGTAAAATTATTTA
The DNA here is from genome assembly GCA_013397295.1 of Polioptila caerulea. Lineage (NCBI taxonomy): Eukaryota > Metazoa > Chordata > Aves > Passeriformes > Certhiidae > Polioptila > Polioptila caerulea. The sequence continues at coordinate 158,435 of VYXF01007135.1, forward strand.
ATTTCAATACTAGGAGTCTGATGAGAAGCACATTAATCTTTAAGAATGCACAAAGGAAAGGAATGATCTGTTCCCTATCTTCATGACAGATATGCCAAGAAGGAAGTAATAGACTTCATTTCCAGTAAGGAACCTAAAAGTTAGATGTTAGATAATCTTTTTATCAGAAAGGAAAGTAAAACACTGCAGCAGCTGGTTTAAGCATGCCCCACTGCTGAATATGTCTTTGGAAATGTGAATCATGGACTATGACCTTTTCTGAGGCTGAGTGGATCCTGGGTAAATCCCAAGATTCTGCTCTGTCCCTAGCCACTGTTTTTGGCATGAGACATTCCAAACACAAGCCTGAAAGCCCAAACAGTGCAATCCCTCACAGAACATAAGATCTGGGGTTTCAATATTTTTATAATCTCATTAAAGTACAAAATATGTATAGCTGTCACAAACTTAGCAAAAAGAATAAATCTTCCAGATGTTTTTATTAGTATTTTGCTGGGTCTGCAGACATCATGAAACAGCAATACAGAGATGTGACCAGCACATTTCATCCTGAGGATGGAAAGCTGTGGTCACTCAGAGTAAAAGTCATGGGAGTGACATCTGAGGCACGCTTAGGCCTTGCCTTTGCAAGTAACATAAGTGGCTGAACAGGTTCTTTCTGCACCTGTCTATGGTTAGCTTTGCTACACTGTTTATTTTTCTTAATTAATACTTTGCAAGTGTATCTTAGACTCGAGAGAAGGTAAAATAAAGCACTTCATGTCAAAAGCCTGCTGAAGCAAGTACACATTTCCTATTCTCTCCATGTTGCCATGTTGTTCAGGGGACGCACTGAAGCCAATACATGGGTAAATTTTGGAAGCTTCTGTGAGCTGGATTTGGTGGACTGGGTTATTCCCTGCTTTCTCTGGGCTTCAGTGTTATCAGGTTGATTCATGTCAGCTGAAAATCTGGTGCTTTATGTTTAGCATTTAAACACACAGAAAGAATTCATGTTCTTGGTTTAATCCACTGGAACACTGGGATTTAGTGAAAAGCTTGTGTAAAGATGACAGGACTACTGGCTACATAAGTGAAGGAAGGTGAGGGGGATGAATGTGCAAAGAATGCTTTTGAGAAGTAGATTAACTTTAGAATTTTAACATGCAGTTATTATTGAACAAATAAACGAGGAGGTTCTTTCTCTTCAGAAGGCAAGATTTTGTTCATTTTCACAGATAATCAGTCTGTTTCTGCAAAGTTAATAGGATGCTGTCAGGACTTTCTTGCATGGTTTCTTGGTATGCTTTCATTTCTTCAGTGAAACGGGAATTATCTAAGGGAGGATGGAAAGGAAACTGGTTCTGGGTAAAATCTCTCAAATGAGCTTAGTGATCTAAGTTTCAGTGCCAAAACACAATTTATAGTACAAATATCTGACAGAATATTGTTTGTTCCATACTTCTGTTTCAAAGTGTAGTGAATTAGGCAGCATGGAGTTAATAATGAGCAAAATTGGCCTATTCTACATAGTATTTTTGCATCCATATTCCATTACTTCCCACTGGTTTGTCTCGCCACCAGGATAGTCAGTCTCTTCTTTCTTATCTATAATTGTGTTTAAGTTCAACCAGGACCAGTCTAATTTCAGCTAGTCTTGGATGCAAGGGCAGCAAAATCAGGTTGTTGGAAGCCTTGAATTTCCTTAGGCTGGACTATTTCCAGTGGGATAGGTGCTCAAGAACCTCTACAGCAGAAACTTTTGTCACATGAATGTGGGCAGGTGCCTATACAGGTTTGTGGCCCCCTCACTGGCCATTGCAGTCAGATTGACCACTGGCCTCAGAAGAACAGCAAGAATCTGAGAATTCAGCTTGCAAGGATTGCCTAAGAGCATCCCTCCCCTGTATATTAACAGAGAACCCATTTCAGGAAAACAGCATGCTTTGTGTTTGTTTCCTGTAGTAAGAACAGCTTCCTTTGAGAGGTATTAGATCCTGTGACACCAATCCTGGACTAGAGTTCATGGAAGGGCAGCGAGATGGCTGCAGATGGCCTGGGTTATCTCTCAGAGCAGGAGAAGCAACTTTTGCAACAAAAGCCTCAGCTGAGGAAGGAGGAGTCTGAGTGGGCTGAAAAGAAACAGGTTTCTAAAAGCTCTTTTTTGGTTCCACAAATATCATAGTATGTTGTGAAGTACATTTCAGAGCACCAGAGAAGCAACATGCAAGGTGTTCCCTGGAGCATTTAGTGACATGTACATTAGATCATTACAGCTGTACAAAGGCATTTCAATTCTGCCCTTAAACAAAACTTATTGCTGCTCTTAGGCAATGGACTCAAAGGAAGTAGGAAGTATCTTGTGGAATAATTCCATGAAAATACATATCGGTATGAAGACACTGTCAGCAATCATTTCAAAACTCCATTTATTTCACAGTGAACTTTGTGCATGACTTCAGGGGGTATGAAATGGAGAGATAGGGAAAGCAATTTACTAAATCCAAACTGTGCCAAGCGTAGATGCCTTGTCACCCATCCCTCAGCGGGGAGCTTTACCCTTCCACTTACGCCAAATGTCACCGTCCTTGTGAATGACAAAATATACAGTGCTGAGCTCACTGTAGCCTAAAGAAACTTTCTCTGCTCCCTGTTCTCATTTCTTCTGCTGAAAGGGATCCTTGCACCATTGCAGATATAACTGCCAAGTGCCCTGAGAATTGGTCCTGTTTCTCCCCCAGCCCAAAGCGCACACCCCCCATTACTCGTAAGAGTAATCTGCTTTTTTCTCAGACTTGCAAGGTGCCTATAGGCAGTCAGGGGCAGTGGATCATCAGGAAAGCTGGAATAAGACAGCACAGGTGGGTTTCATATCACCTAGTTTAGTTTAGATCATAGTGGGATTTCTGTCCAGTCACTGCTAATCCTGAATGTTAACTCATACCTAATTTTCCACCTTTTTCGGTAGAAAAAGCTTTAAAAAAGGAGTAATAAGAAAATTTTCATATTCAAATAGAAGAGAACTTTCCCTAGCATTCTGGGAAAAAAAAAAAAAAAAGCCTTGAAATATTCATGTTGGGTTGAGTAGACTGCCCATGAAATATGTATGAAAATTATACAAGGTACTATAAAAAAACCCCATACCACTGGAAATGGGATTCTTTAATTTAAAAGACAAGTCTTTATCTAGCAAGAACAGCAAGAATACAGTAAGAGCTAGACATGTCCCTTGTAGGTGTCATCTTAGAGAAGGCTGGCTGCTGGCTCTGTAAAGCTGACTGAACCTGTGCCTTCCAGCCCCCAGAGCTGCTTTCTCATGCTTCCACAGGTGTTACATAACACATAACATGCTCTGAAAATACCAGGTGGAGACACTGCTTAGCAAGCACTAACCTAGTTGTGAAAGAGCATCAGCTTCCCTTCCTTCAGCCAAATGCAATTGCTCTGATGGTGGTTAAACAATTTTGTTGACTATCCAGTTGTCCAATAAAGTCATTATCAGTCAGGATAGCATCTGGCAGGCGACTTCCCCCAGAACAATGTGTATAGTATCTTTACTTTTGCCCTGCTTTTAAAACAAACTTCATCGAAAAAATTACCCTGCACACTTAGGACAGGTTCCTCCCAGAATTGCAGGAACAGCAGCAGATAGCACAATTGGAAATCATGTAGCTGCTTTTACCCCACAATCCCATCCTAGTTATCAGTCATTAGCCTACAAATATGATGGGGGCAGATCAATTGATAAGAGAGATGTGTTTTCATTAAGAAAGCCATATCATCCAGATGATAAAACCTGCCAATCTCTAGGAAACTATTGGGGTGTCTGCACAGAAAGTGGCTCCCAAATTGCACTGAGGCAACAAATGGTATCTAGGATCATATTCTTTGTACAATTGCCCTCCATCATCTGAGCTCACACATTTTCTAAAATACTGGTTGATCGGGAAAGTCCCACATTTACAGGGTGATTTCAACACACTTTTGTTCCATAAAGATAAATGAAATTTTCTCAGCTGTATACTACCTTCAACAATAGTGATGATCTCATTACAGATGTGCCATGTTGACATGTCCTGATTTCTCCTCATTTCTACTACTCTGGCTGACAGATGAGCCTGTGTGTTTTGTTAAATATCGCCAAGCAGAGCAGCTCAGCTGACCATCTGCATCTGGCCCTGAATTTTGGGCAGTGGCTTGGGGAGACATTATCTCAAGGAACCTCCTTTCAGCCATGCTTGTGCCGTGTCCCCTTGCTGCGGCTGCAGATGGGCCGATCACTGCTCTGTGACCAGGCTCGAGCTTGGCTTTGGCAGGCTGGCATTCTGCAGCTGCCCTGGGCCCTGGCAGAGCCCCAAATATACCTCCAGATGCCCTTGTGCTGGTAACCACAAGTGCTGCACTGGTTCCACTCGGGTGGCTGGTCTGGGTGGGGGTACTGCCAGAATGGGAGGAGGAGACGGATTATTGCCTGGCAGGAGAGGGATCAGGGGGCTGGTAAACGTGCTTTGTTTGTTGCTGTGGTTTGAAGCGCACAGTAGGTGAAATTCTGCGATGCTTATGGGCTGGTAGGGAGGAAAGGAACATGGAGCATGGTCATGTAATGCTTAATATCAAGAAAATCCCTCCAAAAATGAAAGCGGTTGTTTGCCCTGTGGATGTGAGCCAGCTGGCTGCACGGCCATGGCTGCAGTGTAACATTAAATATGCAGCAGTTACTGAACTCCAGCTCGCTGAGAATGATACACCTCCCTTCTTGTGTCGACAAGCCCAGAGAGGGAAAAAAACCCCAAAAAACAGAGAAAGATAAAAAAAGCTGAGCTGAGTGTTCAGTCTACTTAAATGCTTTCAAAAGAGTGTATGCCAGCGTGTTTTGGACTTCAAAAATTTCTGATTTAAAAGTTAGATTTTTTTTCACCCTCTTATGTTTCAATCAAGAAAAATTATATTAGGGTGAGTCTGATGCAGGCAATTACTGGTTCCCTTCTAGATGTCTTGAGATACATGCATGCATACAACAGAATACAAAGTTTACCATGTTTAGGTGCAAGTTACAATCCGTTGTACAAAATAAAAGTGTTTTCCTTATGATAAAGAAAACTGATTACTGAATATGCATCTCTCATTCTACTTAATTGCTTTCTCTTCAGACCAAGACATCACTTAGATTAAGAAAATGAAATTTATCTTACAATCAGTTTAGGGGAGAAAATAATTTTTGAAAAGATTTTACTGTGCAATGACATGGTTTTATATAGTGCTACTATAGTTATACTGACTTTGAATATTGAGTCGTAGTCATGGGAGAAAACAGACAAAGGGAGGAGAAGATGACATAGTTTGCTGTAAATGTTGTGCATTTCATGGTTTTTTCACTATTTGTAATAAGTTTAAGTGTTATAATGTATCATGACGATGGTACTTAATGACATTTCTGAAACTTTTGCTAACTTTAAGATAACAAAAGACTTCATATCACACATCTTTTTGAAATGCTTTACTTCTCTGTTGATACAGGTAATGGTTAAATTTAAGAAGGGAAGGAATTCTATTTTTATTTTTCTTTCTTTTCCTAACATGTTATACATAACCAATTTCAATGCCTTCCTATCTGTGTTTTGTGCTGAGGTTTTTTCATTGTTGGTTTTTTGGGTTTTCTTTTTGAGGGTGGATTTTTTTTTTTTTTTTAATTACTACTCCTATTACTTTTTTGGCTCTAATGGAGAACACATATACCAGTGTCTTTATAAACAAAAATTATTCACAGAACTCAAAAGCATATGTCATCATCGAAATTACAGAAAAAGTTTCAGTTTGAAATAAGTAAATGTTTGGGGAGGGACTTCGGTATCAGCTCATAGTTATTTTCCTCTTACATTGAAGTCTTAAAAATGTATTTAAATATACTTAAATTGCATGAGGGCAGGGCTATTAATAGCCTGTTTAACCCGTGCTGCTCCATGCTTACCCAGGGCAGTGCCTTTCCTATGGCCAAATTGTGTGACTTCTGGGGCACAGGATGAGTCAAGTTTCCAGTCAGAGATTAAACATTAAATTAAATGGTTTCTGAAACACAGTGTGTGCTCATACAGTATATGCTGCTCTTTAAATGTGATAATGAATTAACTCAGTGTTTGGTAGTTTCTTGCTATTATTGCTAAGTAATATCTGAGTTATGGCAGGGCAAGTGCAGGCAACAAAATTTTGTTTCCACTTGCACAATTGTGAGTGTCATAAATTGGTGGAAAGACATTTGTTTTTATTTTTCTCTCAAGGGAGGTTCTTTCCTAATGTCCCTTCTAAAAAAATCTATTGCAAAGATCTTAATGATTTCAGAGCAAACTAGATGGAGTCCTAATGAGCCTCTCAAAAAATTCCTTTAAAATGTTTTTAATGTGATTCTATTTCAGTAATGCCTTGTCTGTTAGCTTTTTTCTTGACTGGAAATAAATATTTTAAATTACTCCACATGAGATTAAGGTTAGACAAATAGAAATTGGATCATCTTTCTTTTGACAATAGGTATGTCCTTTTCATATGTGCATAACTTTTTTTAAAAAAAATCTATCCTTCTGTCGCTCCCAGCTCTCTCCGGTTTTTTTTCTTCTGTTTCATTGAAAACTTATTGGCTCAAATTATTTTAATGCATGTGCCCTATGAAAACTCATCACTTCCCAAAATTAAAAAATAAAAACCCAGTTGAAGCTGTGACTTTTATATCAGGTTAATAGACAGTGAAGTATAATCTGGAAGCTGGAATTATGCCTCTGTTCTGAAGTTTAACATTGAGACAATAATTTGGTCAGGAGCTGACTGTGCTCTGTGATATTGTGAGGCATGGCTTTATATTCCATGTACCTGAAGCATTTAAAGGCTTAATGGAGCCCCTAAATACTCTCCCATCTCTGGCTGGACACTGAAGGCAGCAGTTTTAAAAGACTACAACTATGACTGTGAGAAAGTCTGGAGAAAAACAATGTAGGTAAGTAAGGAGAAGAGGCTAATTCTCGGCAGTTTAACATGGGTCTTGAGGTCTGTTGAAAAAACTGTGCCTTGTTCTCTTACCTTTCCTTGTGTGAAACAGTTACAATAAGAGGAAAATATCATTTCTTCCAGATGGGGATTTACAAAGATATTTCTGTCTATCTATATCTAATCTATATCTATATCTGTATCTATATCTATCTAATCTATATCATCTATATCTATATCTATATCTATCTATATCTATATCTATCTAATCTATATCATCTATATCTATATCTATCTAATCTATATCATCTATATCTATATCTATATCTATATCTATATCTATATCATTTTCTGGGCTTTGAGTATGAGTATAAAACTTTATTGTTAACCTGAGACAGGTAAACCCACTAACTACATAAAAAGGAGAAAATCATAGGCACTGAAAGATGAAATGCAAAAAACTGACTTGTAGGTTGGACTAAAAGACAGCTGGACGCTCTTTGAAACACATTTACCTGGTGCTATGTTTAAGGCATAAACTTAAAACTAAACTGATACTGTAACTGGATGAACTGATCACTTTCTATATGTTAAAATCAGTCAGAAGAGTGCATTTGCTCTGTTGCAAACCTGGGTCACTTGCCAGGTGTGACAATCAGTGACTTGTGCTGATTGTATGAGACCATGGGAGCCTTTACCAAGTTCAAGGCAGCAAGTGCTTCACCAGATGGTAGCTGTGCTGAGAGCAAAGGACACATGCAGAAGGATGGACTGTTGGATTTTGGGATCTAGTTCTATCAAAGACATTTGGAGGAACCTAGTCAATCTTGGCATTCCATAACTAGGAGGCTAAGGGTCAAGCCCTGCTTTTGGTTACAATAAAACAAACTCAGTCCAAAACCACTGCAATGTAAACACTAATTGTATTTCTCTCTGATATTTCCTGTAGATCATTTAGGTCTTCATCTCTTTCTTTCATCTCTTTCTTTTGTTCCTTTCTGACTGAATTTTTATTGTCTTTCTTTACTTGGATGTGTAATACACTAGGACAGGGAAATTATTTATAGAGTTAGGTACTGAATCTGCATGGTTGTAATTCTTTCAACTTGTTTGTTTGGTTTTCCAGTACTGAAGTGTCCAGACATGAATTCAGTGTTCTCCACACAAAGTGATGAACTTCAAACACATTTCCATACTTTAAGTCAAAAGAATGTTTGCATGATTATTAAAACCAATTATGTGTGATATATACTGGTTAGAGATCTGCTGATTTCAAAGTCTTTATTGTATGCCTCCACAGGAAATCTCTGGTAGAGTTCAGTAAGAATCACTTCTAATTTTGTTTTAATATATAGAAAATAAAAATTGGAGCAGCTAGTATCTCAACTCATGGTTTCCCATTGTATTCTATAGTGCCATGGATAAAAGACCAGCTTAATGAAGTTTGTTGATGGTGGGAATAAAAACCTGTTTATAAATTAGTAAAAAACAAAAAAACAAACAAAAAAAAACTGAAGAGAGTGCCAAGTTCTATACTAAGGTGATTAAGTAGATGCCCTCGTGTCGTTTAGAGGGTTTGAGGGAGGATGATTGACCCCTACAGCCCAAAGGGACTTCATGCAAGTACAACTGTGCCCCCACGTGGAGATAACAGAGCTCAGGGCTCACACCGCCCCTCCCAGAGGGACCCACACCCCAAAAGTCACCCTGGGTTCACTGATGGTGGAACTAAGCTGGAAATTTTTGCTTTGAGGAGCTCTTTAGATGTGGGGTTTGCTGTGCACTCTGGTTGCAGCTGAAAGATAGAAGTTTGTTATACAATGAGAAATAGGGGTTTGCTGTTTTATTGTGGGGATTTTTTTATTTACTCCTTTCTCTCTCTCTCTTTTTT
>VYXF01007135.1:167376-200817 GCA_013397295.1 Polioptila caerulea
TTTCTTCTTTCTTTTTTTTTTTTTTTTTTGGCTATTCTTACTTTCCAGTATAGATGCAGATGCTGGTACTCTTTTTATTTAACCAAATTACTTTTTTCCTCTAGCTTCCACCCTATATTTTCAACTACTTCTGCTTCATTTCTTAATAATAGTCCAGCTGCCTCTTGTTTTTCTGTGTCTTTGTTGATGCATTACCTAGTTATTCCTCCTGAGAGTTTGCTTGCTGAGCTTTTATAATACCCAATGGAAACAGTTTTAGGGAATATATCATTTTACACAGCAACACCTATTTAGCTTCCATTCCATATCATTGAAAGTGCCTTTTGAACAACCTCAGCTTAAGAATAAATTTAGAAGCAGAGGGTGTGACATTAAGCTAAAGAGTGAAACAAGATCGTGTCCTGGAATTTAAAAATATGCATAAAGAGAAATTCAGTGGGTGCTGTGATAGTCTCTGTTAACAACAAAGTGAGGATGAGATGACCCCTCTTACATCCTTGAAGATGTGCATGACTCCAGTATCGAGTACCAAAGTGTGCTCTGTCTATCTTGACATCTATGGCTGGATGAAAATAGCAGCCAAGATTTTGACCAAAGACCTCTCCAAACTGGAGCATGTAGGAATGTTAGAAAAATCTTAAATCAATGACAAATCATCCTACACTGTTGTCTTTCAAAGGTCTTTTATATAAGTAAAGAGTAAAGTTTTGGGCATTTGGAAAAATCTGCCTGGAGAGCAATTCCTATTCATACTACAAAGAAGGGAAGGGAGAAACTCCCTTCCCTTCAGCCTTTTTGAATGCAATCTTGTTTATTTAAAGTAAATCAAAAGGAGAAATATGAAAAAAAATGATTAGATAATTTAAATATTTCTTTACTCCTAAGAAAAGAAGTATTTTCATTTCTGGTATGCTAGCTTTCCCCCTGAATAGATTTGTGTTCATATAAAACTATTGAATTTTCAAATATTTATAGATAGCTATTGGCAGGGTACTGGTATGATCTTTTTTTTAACCTGGGCTGAGTGGGTGAGTGGCACTGAATATGTGAGCTTTTCTCAGTGAGCCCAGAGGCACTCCTTCGCCAAGGTTTCAAACTCAGCAGCTTCGTTGGCATTCCTCCAAAGAGGGACAAAAATGTCCCTGAAGTACAAAAGGACACATGGATTCAGCTTAGGACAGAATTGATAATATCTTATATTTCCACCTTCCAGTTTCAAACAGAGTATTTCTGAGATACTGAACACTAAACCCGGTAACTATTTAAAATTCAAGGACAGAAGCCTCTTCACCCTGAAGAACAGTGTGCCAGGTGATATGATGTAAAACAACACTTGTGCTCTGGCTTGAAGGGAGGTTGATTTTTTTTTCAGCCCAAAAAATCAGTACAAGTGGAATTGTGAACACGCCAACCAGATGACTACATTTAAGTGTGAAGGCTTATTTCTACTTAGATCTCCCTTGGTGGTCAAATAGTTACACTGTTTTTTCTGGTCTAGAGCAGTACAGAGGACTCTACCAGTCCTTCTCAAAACAGTAGGGAAAACTGTGACAAAAATAATTAGAAATCAATGTACATATCCCATCTATTTTTTTCCATTTATTTCAGTTGCTGCCAACTACCCCAGAAGACAATTTGGTCTTCTGATGATCTGGAATAGCATATGGAATGCAATGAGAATTTCTTTGCTGCTGTAACAAGACTTTTTTTGCTGCTAAACTTTTGGTAACATTTTTGTAAAGGCCGGTTGAAATGATTTATACTGTAAGGGTAAATGACTTCTGCAGTGGGGGCTGCTTAATGAAAGTAAGCCTGAGAAAAGGAGTGAGCCCTGAAGAGTCGTGATGATGACATAATTCTCTTAAAATTCTTTTATTTCTATTTCTCATGCCATAGACTTTGAAATATAAAGATTTTAGCTTGAGTTTTGAATTTATTTTAGAATAGAAAATGGAAGTAGCCACTTCTGGTTGTCCCATGATCCCATAATGAAAATTATCAATTTCTTGCCAGTACTTTCTATTGTAATGGGGAGTTTTAATTGGAAGTCTCATCCTCGAAGGTCACAGTGAAGTCTGGTTGTTGCTCAGTGGATATGTAAACTGCACCAGATTTTTGAGCCTTTGGTAGCTTCAGTCTGGGTATCCTCAGTTCTGGCATTCACCTGTTTCATTGCCATACTTGGATCTTCTCTGAGAAAGACAAAACTTACCACCTGTTCCTTTCTTTCTGTAAAGGTATTGCCTGTTTATTCTCAGAGAACTTCTGGTTGTCCAAGGAAAGTTTCTCATTGTGGCAGTACGTTTTCTTTTGTGGTATCTCAGTATTTCTTGCTTCATGTTGCAGATGTAAGCTTAATTTAGGAGCAATAAAGTCAATCCTAAGACACTGAGTCATTCAATATCTTCTTGTTATCTGCAAAAAGGAAAAGTCAGCAAAATCTTCAAGATGCCACTCTCGAATTCAACAGAGTGTAGCAAAACCTGTAGCTCTCTTAAATCTATATGTTTTATTAATTTAAAAACATTTCCTGATTATCTTATGGGTTAAAGATTATGAGGCTTAGCTGTGACTTGTCTGATCTTTATTTTACTGTTAAGTGCCCAATAAAATGCTCATCAAATGAGAGTCACTGGGAAATGCATTTTCGCAAGATGCATTCAGTGAAAGAAGCCTCTGTCTAAGTGCAGTAATTTCCATTAAGACTGCCTTGGAAAATGGAGAACACTAATCTAGGATAGTCATAGCTATACTTTTTCCAGCCATTGTAATCCAACTGCAATCCATACTTTGTGTCAGGGCAGCCTTTCCTTCACTATTTTCACAGGAAGTTCTTTCTCCATTTGGCTGATGCTTAAACAAATACACCAATTTCACAGTAGCACTGTTCCCTTTTCTCACCTCTTCTCTTTGATTTTCTTTCAATTCCTCTGCTCTTCTTCTACACAAAGGAGCAGAATTATCCAGCCTTCATGTGGTTCCAAAAAAATGCTTTTAACAATGAAAGCTTCTCTTTTAAGTTCCTAACAAAAGCAAGAAATATGCTGATCTAACCACCTTATTTGAATAACCCTGTTCACTTCCTGGAAGTGACTTGGCAGAAGCTGTGATAATCTATCTTTGACTGGGCATGCCCTTCCTCTGCCTCTCACATATTTTGTTTCACTCTTTTTTTTGTCCATGCCACCAGAAGCTGTAACTGCATGTGCATCCTGTGTAGCACAGAACAAGTGTTATTTGGACAAAACACCATATGCCAGTTCAGGGGTTTGCTCAGACAGCAAACGTCTTTGAGTTCTGAGGGCCTTCTGGGCTCTTAGGGCAGCCAACCATTCCAAACTCTTTTTTAACTTATAGATACCAAAACACCATCTTTGTTAAATATTCCTTTACCACTTACAAACATGCATGTCTATTTGCTTAAGTATATAATGTTTCCTATGTGCTAGAATTTTGTATTGTGTAAATTTGCACCAAGAGTGTGTCGGCATCATATCAATCACAAGATGGCTAGGTTTCAACAGCCCTTTTATTCTGTCTTGTGAGTTTCTGTTTTTCAAGGATAACATCTCTAAACCCCTTCATTCTAGTCTGCTACCTTTTTTTTGAATGCAATCTTGTTGCAGTTGAGAATATTGTTATTGATTTGTAATTATTAACTAAATGGTTTATCAGTGTAATTGATGAATTGTTCTCTTCTGATAAAATTATCTTTCTGTCTGGTTATCTGTGCTCTGAATTTCTGACTTAAATCCAGAGGAGAAAAATGATGAAACATTGTAAGACCTGAATTTTATGCATTTATTTGACTGAACCACAAGATAGTATCAACAACAGCAGATTTATTTGGGAACTTGTGTTCAGCCTAAAATCCATAAACAATCGTGTGCTTTTTTCTGGCTAATGGTAAGTCCACCCTAGCTGGTGAGCCTATACCCTCGTGGGCCTATATCACACACACGATGGCCCTTTCAGCTCCCATCCACTGAATCTTGGGTTGTGGCCTTACCTTGTGGTGCTGCTGCATGTGGTGCTCCTTGGGGTTTGAAATGTAGAACCTTGTGTGCTTTTTCCTTTTGATTTTTTTCCACTGAAACTGTAGGGGAGTCAAAATTCAGGAAGCAGTATTTCTAAAACACATTTATTTTCCATGAATACTGGCCTGAAGGCATGGATTACTTTGAGAAATGGTTAAATATGGCCCTTAGAGTAGTTTCTAGTAGACTTTTCCTGTCTTCTAGGCTTAACATCAAATATTGTTGACAGTATCATCCTTTGCCAGGACATGCTCTTACAGGTCCAAATCTTGACTTATTTGGACTTCATAACTCTGTAATAATATTCTAGATAGAGCATTTCACTAATTGTAATTTTTGCTTATCCTATTTTTTACTGTATCATCTCTGCAGGGATGACCCAGTGTCTAAAATGCATGGCAAAATCATCTTAAAGAGTAAGGCTAAAATGATGCAGCTTTCAGTGACTGAACTATTTTTGTGCTCTATGTTGTGCAGACTAACATACCATCATTGGCAGTGACATAAAGGAACCTTATTGATTTGTGAAGAAGGGGATTAAGCAGAAGAATAGTTTTCTAACTTTTTGTTGAAAAGTGGATTCTTATCCAGATATTTTTAGTTTTGAGGTTAACTTGGGGGTTTTGTGGGTTTTTCTGTTTGAGTTTCATTGGTTTATTTTGTTTTGGTTTGGAGGGTTTATTTTGGTTTTGGTGTTGTTTTTCTTTTTTAAGAGAGCAGAATTATTATTTCGTTGCAAGACAGCTAGCACTGCTTGCTGGAAGCTCTGAGGTTGGTCTTTCTGATTTTGCTGGTAGCAATTATTGATGAAGCTTCACTGGTAGCATCTCTGACCTCTGGTAGAGCACAGAGACCTTCAGTGTATTTTTGAAAATACACTGCCTCCTTGGGGTCTCCTGTTTGATATGGTCCTGTCAGAAGTATAAAATCCTGTGGTAGAAAGTGGCAAGAAAAGTGAGTTGGGAATAGGAAGAAATGAGGTGTGTCAAGAGCATTTGCCAGGGGCGTTTCTCTGTCCCCTGACAAATATTTTCCACCTTTCAATTTTTCTTTTCTTTGCTGACATATTGATTTTGAATGTAGAGGAAGAAAACAGTGAATAGGGCCAAATAAGCCTTAGTAATTATTTAAGGCCACCCTTGCTCCACACCTAATCCTGATGGTAGCAGTACACAGTAAAACTGATTTTGCCTAATTATTTTTCTTTATTTTGGGGTGGATTAGAATTATTATTCCAACCATAAAATTCTTGCTTATTTTTTGTAACTTTTTTTTTTTTTTTAAAGTATCCAATCTTTGCCCTTGATTTGAAGGTTTAGTCAAAGGACAAAAAACTAGAAACTCTTCTGTCTGGAAGAATCTTTAGTTCAGTTTTGAGAGTTCCTCCTTGAGTTTGGCTGATCAGATTCATGACTTATCAGCATCTTGTATACAAATGCAGTTCTGGGGTATTGGCTACTTACAGAAGGACTTGAGAGATCCACTTCATTAAAAAAGACAATTTCTCAGTCTTTATATTATCAGTGTTTTTTTTGTTTTCTTCTTTTTTCTCTGTCTCAAAGGATATTTTACTGGTTTCCTATGCAACAAAGATTTCTCTTATATTGACCTTGTTTATGTCTGTATTTCATTTGTTCCAGCCTACATTTTTTGGTGCTGCTTCATTGGGAACTGTAGCCATTTCAGTGCTGTAATTATGCAATGTTTTTTCTACTGCTGTTAACAGGCACAGAAGTGGGGTGGTAAAGTCGAGTTAAAGATGGGAGAGAAAGGAAACAGACCAAAAAATTGTGATCCATATGCTTCACCAGAATCCCAATTGCTCTTCAGAGTGTTTTCCTCGTGCTAAGAGGAGATTTATCTAGTTTTAACCTAATTTTCCTCTTGTATGTCAGTTTACAACTTTGATCCCATTTTCAGTCTTGCATAACAAGTAGATGGAACTTTCATATGTTATACCTAATCGTACAGGGGATACACAAATCAAAAACTTTCCAGTGGATGAACAGATTTCCTTCAGTAATTTTAAGTTAGCTGAATATAGGCTTGCTCTCTTAGTTCTCACAGGCAATCTGCTGGCTTCTGGCAGCCCATAGCTGGGAACTAAGAACTACTTGTCATTCACCATCTAATGTTGTGGAGTAGTAAACAGTAAATTTGTGCACATCTTCAATTTCAGGTGCCTATATTTATAGGGAATCTAGACATTATTTGGCCCATATTTTCATACATCCAGCATGTGGAGTGCACTATGTGCTCATCCTCCCCTTGAGAGGTTCTGCTGCTCCTGTGGAAATCAATACTGAGGCAGTAAATAGCATCAGGTCTGCTATTTTCAACATCACTATGCCTGTGAATTGTGCATCTAAAGTGGTCAGAACTACAAAACCTTCAAGTACTATAGTCTGAAAACACTGAATTTTATCTCTGTCTTCTGATAGCAGACATGTTTGCAGATATATGTTATAATTTCTCTTGTTGCTTGGAAGCCTATTGTTTTGTACAGGGCATGAAGGATATCCAGGCAGGTGGTTCATGACTTTGACCTGTGAATTACCCTTTGATGTTAAAGAAACAATTCAGTCTGAAAAATGGATTGATTTTTGATTTCTTGAATGAAACCTGAGGTAAAGAGAGATTTTTCTTGGTAAAAGAGATAATTGTTGTCCTGTAATTATGTTCCACGAGATACATTAAATTAGTATCCCAATATGAGTTCAGAAATGCATCTTTAAAAAAAATTATCTTGCAGCTGGTTTTTCAACATACAATAACTTCACTGTAGGAATGAACGTATATATTCTACTTTTTAATGAAACAGAATCTATCAGAAGTCTAGCCTTCAACAACACACTGAGAAATCTAAATTTGGGGTTTCTTTTGTTCTGTGGGTTCTCTAACAAAATACCTTCCATAGAGATTTGGCCAGTCTTAGTCTGTGGGGCAGACATGGTCCATGCCTCCTATTAAGTTGCTTACCTGTGTTGTGCTCTCATTTTACTTCCAACCAGGAAGGAGTCTGTGGAAGAGTGGTGGGTGTGGAGAGCCCTGTAGGGTGTCAGGGCTTCCCACCAGACCTGCGTAGGATGCAGCCAGGGTGAGATGCAAGGGTCTCAGAACTCAGTTGTCAAAACAACCTTGCTCTTGGTCTCGGTAAATACCACTAATTTTCACTCCTGCTTTGTGTAGCCAGTTTATTTGGATAACAATTTATCAGTATAACCACTTTATAAGGAATAGTTTGGACAGAGAGACTGCTCAGTTTATGGTGCTAGGATACCTGATGGGGCTTGGCATCTGCTATTAGCCTTTAGCTCCTAAGCTAAGCAAAATACCTAGTCTGGAATAGCCTGTTTTTACCAAATCCAAATTTGTTTCTCTGACTTCACCAGTTAAATGCAGCAGATATGAGAATGCAGCTTCAGTGGACATAAGGTTCTTCAGTCCACACAACACCTCAGGTTCTTTTCAGAGCCTAATACAGATTAAGCAATAGGAGTTTTGTCCTTCACAGCTGCAATGTGCAGGCGGTGAACAAAGGTTTTTCTGAACTGTGGTCTGAGAAGTGTTAAAAATTGGCTTGAATTTGTCCATCTCTTTTTTTTCTTTTTCTGTGAGTATGTTGTACAGGTTTTTATACCTGAGGAATTGTCTCTTCCTTTATTGAATTACTAGATGCCTGGAACATTTATACAATAATTTATCTTTTTCATATTTGTTTGTGAGTACAAGAAATTCTAGTATTGAAAAATACTTTTTGGGTTTTTTTGTTTTTTGAATATTATATTTGTGTACTTTGTCCTTGACCTTTTCTTGAATATTTTACTAAGCAAAACTTGCTGGTGCTGAGTAGTTTATTCCCCAAGCTTTTGAATCAGGTCTATGAACCTTTAATTTTATTTAAGATCAAGAATGTCATCCTAAGGTAGATAATATTATTTATCAAAATACCACTAAGAAACTTTATCCTAAACTAAAATAGAAAACAGTACATAAACCCCATATAAAAGTGTAATAAACTTTCTTGCATATCAAGTATATATTGAATTAACTTGAGATGATCATCAAGATGTATTGAACCAAGTGGTAAATATTGATGGAGTCAAGGCTGAGATTAATATTTACCTTGAGGGTCAAGAAATTTTAATGTTGACTGAAATGTGAAGTCAATATATATATATAGTTAATACATTCTGAATACATTCAGCAGAAATATCTCAAAATCTGCTCTATAACCCTGGAAATACTCAGGGACACCTTCCTTCCAGCTAGTAACACAAGGGGAAAATAAGAAATGAAAGAAAATTACCCAGTTTTAATTAGTAAGTCAAATACATACATGCACACACACAACCCACATATCAAGTGATCAGACAGGAGGAAGAAGAACTTCCTAGAGGATAGGTGCAAACAAATTCAGTATCTCTGCAAACCCCTAGGGAATTAACAAACCCCGCCTTTCTGCTATGGTTTCATGAATAAAGTATGTTTATTTGGCTGTGCATTATGTATCATAAATATAAAGGAAGAAAAGTTTAAAAGATCCAGAGATCCCACGCCCTTCCTCCTGAATGCTGTGGTATATATTGGTGTCTCTGGAAAGAGAAGAATGGGACAGGTTTATATCAGGAAGATCTGCTTTTGAGCAGGGCCAGAAGAGGGCCACGAAGATGCTTGTAGGGCTAGAACTCCTTTTCTGCAAAGACAGGTTGAGAGAACAGGGGTCATACAGAGGAAGAGAGGCAAAGCTCTGGGGAGACCTCATTGTGGCCTTCCAGAACCTAGAGAGGACTTCTAAAAGATAGGGAGAGTAACTTTTTACACAGGCAGATAATGACAGGAGAAGAGGTGGAATTAAACTAAAAGAGGAGAGATTTAGATTAGATGTTAGGAAGGCATTCTTTGCTCAGCAGGTAGTGAAACATTGGAACAAGTCACCCAGAGAAGTTCTGGATGTCTCATTCTTGGAGATGTTCAAGGCTGGATTGGGTGGGACCTTGAGCAATCTGGTTTAGTGGAAGATGTGTGTTGGAACCCAGTGAGCTTTGAGGTCCCTTCCAACTCAAGCCATTTCTATGATTTTTATGTTGCTCAGTGTATTACTGGCAGTTGAACAAGCAAAAACTACCATGGATGTTATTGTTTCCAAACTCTGATTCAGCCAATCAAGACATTTTTAGTCCTTTGTTTCACAGAAATTATTAGGGAAAGGCTTTAATGAAGCTGATTTGAATGACACTGAGGCATATTCATGTGCAAAGAGAAAAAAACTATACCTCCTCTCCCTATCTGTAAAATTAGTTGTCTGAAGTCTGAGTTTTTCTGAATCTATTTGTGTATGAGATCCTTTGTCTGCCATTTGTTTCTCCATACATCTGTTTAGTTGTTACTAAACTAGGGGGAAATAAAATCACCTTTCATAAAACGTTCTGTTGGAAATGGGCATCTGTCTTATGCATGACTTTGGAAAACTCCCAATCTGTTACATAGAGTGGCTGGGCTTTTTTTCCTGGGCTCATGATTTTTATCAAGTTGTGGTACCAAGAAAAATTTTAAAATTGCATAGAACAACACTTCTTATTGAGGTTTAAGATAGTGATGGAAAGAAATTGAGGTTAAGTCTTTGCTGACCCATCTGTCTAGTTCTTGCAAATCATTTGCTCTGTCTGTTTACCAATGGGGTGTGACAGTTGCAGTGTGCAGGCACAAATGAAAGAAAAAGCTCAGATTTGGCTTTGAATTGCCCTCTTTCTAAGGTTAAATCTCACACAAATGGTATTTTAATGAAGAGTTTGTATCTAATACAGTTTCATTTGAATGAGCAATGTAGTGGTTATTGCAACATTGCTGATCATTCCTGCTTTTTCCATCTCTCATTAAAATAATAAAATACAGTAATGAACTGTTGCTAAGGATAAAAGTTGGCTCAGAATGAGATACTCATTCAGCATCTCATGAGTTATGCTGCACCAGAATGGTATCACATTCCTTGCAAAACCAGAAGAATAGGCAAAGGAAACCTTTGAATCTTGTTTGTGTGTTGTGGAAGGAGTAACATGAGAAATAAGCGCAGTTCAAAGACTCAGTGAGATAAAGCCCAGCCTGCTTTAGCACTGTGAAGAACTAGAAAAATGTCAGTGAAAGTAGTCTTGTTCATTTTTTACTTTGTGTCTGTAAGCCTCCTTGAAATAGATTTAAAGGAGCTGGAGCTCCCAATTTTTATTTTGTTCTTTTTTTAAGGACTTTTTGTTTAATTTTCATTTCTTGTCTTTTTTGTCCTCTTAATGTACATTAACTACGAAAAGATACTTCAGACTTCTTGAAGACTATATCCTGAGCTGTGCAGCCAAACCTCCTTCCATTAAAACACACAAGGATTTCTTTACAGACTTAGCTGAAGATATCAGAATTTAAAAAGTTGTTTCTTCTACTTACTCTTTTATGCTTATTCAGCTACTTTACTGGAGGTTCAACTGTAAGACTGATGAGAATTTTTCCAAGGAGTTTAACCTTTAGGAACAAAGTCAAACCCATTTGAGTTATATATGTTAATATTTTCCTCCTATGGTAAAGTTCTTTGATTAAGAGTTGTCATTCCTAAGCTGGTAAGTTTACTAACCCAAGAACTTCATGACACAAAAGTGAAAAAGTGAATTTGTCAGCACATTTACAGGACTTTTGAGTGTTCCTCCTACTTTGTCATCTTGCTGTGTCATTTTCCTTCTCCAAACCATTCCTTTGTTTTATGGAAGAGATGGTATTATGGCTACTTCCTACATCTAGAAAATCAACATTTTTCTGCTCTCCCTCCTTCATTTTTAGTTGTTTGCTTTTAAGTTATTGGAAGCATTGTAGTGCAGCATCAACTTGTCATTTTGAACATCCTTTTTAGAGGAAGCTTGTTAAGATACCACCCCTCTAAGTCAGAAATATTTTTGGTTATGGTCAAAAATAACTGGTAACTAGAGAGACTGAATTTCACCTGTTATGCAGAGAGCATTCAGTTCTTTGAACCCTGGTTCTGTGTTGCTGAGCAATCTGTTTAAGGTTGTTCTGGTTATGATGAGTTGTTAGACGTAGATCACACTGTCAGGTTGCTGTGGTTTACTTGGAGTCAGAGCTCATAGGAATGTAAGATAAAGCAATCTATGAACAGAAAGAGCAATGTTTTTCCCTTGTTCTTGCTGGATAAAATCTTGCAAGCTTTACTTTCAGAGTTCATTATTCAAAGGGGGTGAAAGGACCTGCTCTGTTCACATACCGTCTGTTCGAATATGTGACTCCTAGGACTGATGACCTCTTTCTTTTCATTCAGTTTTTAAGTACTTCTGTCTTTTAATTCTTGCTATTTCCCTGTTATTTGACTTATAGCAACATAACTGTCAGCAACCTCTGCAGACATGTTGCCAACCTGTGAGGTTTAAATGACTTTGTAGAATCATATGTTAATGCAAATTTGATTTCAACAAATACATCTTTAGCATCTTTAGTTAGATCAGAATCTGATTATTTTTTTTTTTTTCATTCTATTTCTTAAGAAGCCAAATTGACAATTTCCAGATTACGGTGGTGTGGTTTTAGCTCAGATTTAAAGGGAAGACGAAAAGTTTGATTCTTGAAAGCAATTTTCTTCCTAATTCTCAGGGGGTGAATTTGTTGATATAACTAGTCCAGCAGCTAACTTTTCCATGCTGCTAGATCTATGGGACAATTATGTTAACTGACAGACCTTTCCAAGGGAGTAATCGGGGTTGGGGGGAATACTAAGACATCCTTTTGATGGTTAGAAGTCTTCTAAAGGCTTACCAACATAGTACAGATACCATTTCCTATATGTGAAATTCACTAGTTATTTTCTGCTTTCAGTTGGTCCTCTGTTTTAAATCTAAACAATGATTTTGTGAAAAATTGAATCTAAAGAGAAAAACCCAGACCATCTGTCAGACATTGGTTATAATGCATTTTTCTTACTGTAAGTGATAAAGTTCAGGAAGAAATTCTTGATGAAAAAACAAAAAGCTTTTATTGGAGACCTTGAGATGCCATCCCTGGCATCAGTTTGAAGAAAAGAATAAAATCAGGTCCTATAACAAAATAATAGAGGTTACATTCCATTTTCAAGACTAAGTTTTAGCTGTTTGAGTGCAACTTTTTTCTTACTCTTTGCCCTCAAATAATGAAGAATTACACTGAATTTCTTTTACTTATTTTAGACTGACTGGGCTAGTTTCAGCCTTCTACAGATGTATTGTTGCTGTGGCATAGGTCTCCACAGACACAGTGCTTTTGTTTGTATTTGTATGTATTTTTATTGATTGAGGAGAAGGAGGAGAGAATGGTGTGTTTTTGTGCATACAAAAATCTTCTGCATTTGCACCTCACAGTGTGGGTGTGATCTACTGTTGCTCAGCCATTCACAACCTAATTTTTCCTTCTAGTGAAACAAAAACTTAATAAATTGCTTGTGCAGAACTTCCCAAGGTGAGCATGAATTCCAGTGTAGCTTCCTAGAAAACCATTGCTGCTAGTTTCCAAAGACATCACTCCAAAGGCATTATCAATATTCTTGGGTGCAGAAGCACCAGATAGTATTAAATGCCTTTAGGATCCATAGTGAATTTACAGAACATCAACAGTGTTTACATAACAGAAGTAACTGTATTAACTGCTAATGCAATGTATACCCTGAGGCAGTATAGTCAGACTTGGAATGACTTGTGGAAGCAGCTTTTCATACCATTCAGAGGATGGGGGCAGCCAAAAATAATCTCAGTGACAGGGTGAGTCTGTCACTGATCTTCAAATGTATCAAGTTGTCTCTACTGTTCAAACCTGTCTCTAAAACAAGGTCAGTGAAGACTTTTGAATGTGTCATTCTGGTTATTGCTTTCCAAGATATGCAGAATCTGCAGTCATGAGAAATTCTGTGGGTTGTGCAATATGTCCATATGTAGTAAGAGCTGGGTCTCCAGCAGGAAGAAGGAAAGGGACCATGAAACAGAAACAGAAACAAGGACAAATTAAAAACTAAATTATTATATTGGTGTTGAAATGCAAAATAAGGTGATCAGTGAAACCACTGTGTTGTATGAGTGTGAGAATACTCCGGGGCTCTGCCCCAGTTGAGATGAGATGGAAAGTACAATTTAGAGCATGAGGCCCTTTCAGCAAATCTTTAAGAGTGCTTCTTTATTGCACTGCCTCAATTCTATATTTTCAAATGTGATGATTCAGGATGGATCAACATTTTTTGCAAACCAAGCTTAACGGTAAAAACTGAAATATTTTATGTTCTACATCTCTAATAATAAATCATTTATAGGTGTTTCTCTTCCTAATCTCTTGTTCTGGTGTAGGGAATCATATACAATTAGCATACAGTGAATATGCTGAGAGATGCATGTATAGAACTGTGTTCCTAGCCTATTGTATTGCTAGGATTTTCTTTAATATTATTTTCTCTGACTCAGGACTATGAAAGAGAAGAACTGCTGTAGAACCAGGGAGTTATTTTTTATTATTTTTAAAGCTTAGATTTTAAAGTGCAGGTATTAAGATTAATTCAGTCCTAAAATCCCTTGTCCTCCAATCCCTCCAACCTTTTCAGTTGTACTGTAGTCACCAGAGCCCTGTACTCTTCCAGATGGTATTTTAAATCCCAAACCCCATCTGTTTTTAAGGATGAGTGAAAAGTGTTCCCAATGCATCACTGTAGCCATCTCTCAGAAAAAGTCACATTGCACCTTTTAAAAACTGCTGCTGCAAGAAGCTAATTATGATTTTACAAAGGAGAAAATAGTGGCAAAATAAAATTACCTATAAGGATTTTAGCTCAGTGTTTCCATTCTGAAATCAGTCCTATGCTCAATATTGTGAGCAGTAAGAGATATCCAACTGCAGGTGTATCTTATCAGATTTAATTAAGTTTTTCCTCTCATCTGCATTCACTGCTCTACTCAAGGTAACAAGATTATTATAGTCAAGTATATAGGTAACAATAATATTTTAGTCTTTATATTTCCAAAAGACCAATCTTAGGTCATAACTTGAAAGGACCAAATTAACCTCAAATGGCCAAAGTCATTTCCCATACAACTGCTTTCAAGAATTGCAAAGTATGAATCCCACATGTTCAATTTAGATCTCAATTTATGGCAGTGAAGATCCAAGCTTAGCAATTTTTCATGGAAAACTTTTTTCATGGAAAAAATAGTGTGCAGCTCCCATTGGTGTGATTTTGTATTTTATTTGCTTCATCCTGGTATTGGAGACACTGAAATTTTTCAGGCATTTCCTTGTTTCTTTTAATACATTCCATATATAAATTTCAGCTAAGCTGTAAGCTGCTGCACCAATGTTTTTAATGAGATAGAATGAGATGAGATTAATCAATTTATTTCATTATGGGTTTTTTCAGCACTGGTGCTCACACCTCAGTCAGTGGAAACAAGTGTGCTAATCCATTTATTTCTAGTTTCTGTGTGATCTGCCTAAGACCCTAAAAAAGAATTCATAATTTTATTTTTTAAATTCCCAAACATCTAAAGCAAACAACCCCAAAAATTACTATTGCACTGTTACTGCAGTGTTTTGAGCTTCATAGTTCATAATAAAGAGTAAACATGTTACTTGCCAAATATGTAAAAAGGTTAAAAATGGTTTTCTTTAATTTTGTTATCTCACACTACTAAATGTTTGCAATGTGCCATAATAAGGGCACATAAAAATATATATATTTGCTGCTCTAATTCAATGACACAAAATTCAAGATCCCCGAGGTAAGGTTAAGCAGGAGCTTGTGTAGTCAGGGTTGAAATTCAGACACTGCAGATATAATCCATCTCCCTGACACATGCAGTGCCTCATTGTGAGACTGCCAGACACAGTCTGCTGAGATGGGAATGTCACAGAATACCAAAACAGGGGGAGATGCAGTTTTGTTCATCATTGCTTTTATCTGCGAATATCCATCTAGCAGTCTACATGCATAGCTATTGCCAGACAGAGAAATATGAATGCAGCATGGAGATGCAGCAGCTAACATTCACAGAAGTATATGGAGCATATGCTAGGAGCTCAGAATTACCTGAAGATAATTTGGGCAGTTAATCATGTTAATTGCCTATCGCTAAGGCAATATTTCGGTGCAGACGCTGAGTCACCACCTCGGTTGTCTAGCAGAGATCAATGAAAGGCCTGCTTGTCTACATCTTCTAGTGAATTCTGAACCCAAATGACAAAAGGGACCCTGAAGGCAAAGAAACTGCACTGTCATCACTGGGGATGCAGGCAGGCAGGCAGAAAGAGCTGCAGTGGCAGAAAGAAAAAAAAAAAGCTTTTTCAAAAAATATCAAGCGCTAGTGGTTTTACAATTACTTCTCAGTTATTCCCATTCCATTATACATTTGAGATTTCCATTCTGGAGACAAAAGAGGGAAGCCTCTGGAACAGTATAGAGAAATTAAGATTCCAAAATGAGAGATAAAGGTGTATGTCTATCATATATCCTGTTCTACCAATTGTGTTAAGTGATTGCTTTTTAACCACTAAAACTCAAATAAGTTGGTCTTATGCAAAAAGCAAAGAATCTTGGTTTTATTTTTCACACGGATTTCATTGGATTTTCAAATGCCCATGTCAGGAAGCAAAATACTAAAATTGTTTGAGTGCCTGGCCTGAAGTGTTTTTTACCTGGCATGAGCATAGACAGTTCTCCTGTAAACTGTTGTGATCCCTGAACAGTTATGGCTCTAATCTGAAAGAAGGGATGCTTCCAGGGCCCTGAAAAAAATACACCCCTGCCACAGACTTGGCAGAAACCAGGCTGACCATATGACCAACAGGGCTGGAGGCACATGACTGTCTGGGTTTATGTCTGGACATATGGCAACATTTGCATAGTGATTAAATACTGTTGACTCTAGCTTTAAAAGTGTGTTTTTATTTAAAACAGTGCATCCTGTTCTAGGTGTACTGAGCAACGTCTCTGCATAGGCATTTTCCTGCCCAGTTGTAAAAGGCAGCCTTTAGCTAAAAGCACCATCTGTGACATGAATCAGCAGTTCAGTGACGCACCTGAGGAGCTTGGAGCAGTGGGATGGATGGAAGTAAAGGGCATGTTTCAAAGCTAGAGTATAGCTCTTGTAGGGATGCTAATAGTTCCCAGGCTTGTGGAAGAAGTTCCATGAGGAACCTTCAAGCAATTAAAGGTTTTGGAGAAGCTGTAGCAGGTGGGCTGTCTGTGGGGGAAGAGGGAGTTAAAAGTTAGGTTAGAAATTTTGGCATTGGTTTAATGACACACACACATGCATCCCTTCCAGCTCAGTTCCAGTAATCAGTCATTTAACTGTTTGCATCGTGATGGTTTTCAGTGCCCTCACGGAATTCCCTCCCTCAAGACCAAGACAAAGCCCTGGCCTTTGCAAAGTGCAAAGAGCATGGAGCAAACCCAGGGCAGGAAAACTCGCTCTTTCAATTTTTTTTTTTGTCATTTCTACTTTTACTTGGGTATGTTTTCTCTTTACACTCTCTTGCTCTGAACCTATTGTTTACCTGTTATAACTACAAGTTTCAGGGCTTCAGGGAAACACCATCACCCCACCTCAGTTTTCTTTATCACTTCTGAGGAGAATACTGACAATCACATCAATGGTGTAAAGTTGTGCAATGGTTTGTCTTGATTTTTCCACCTGCACTAATTTCACATGGGCCTGGGATCTCCGGTGATAACAAGTTCCCAGGAACCTCATTTTTTATCCCTTCAATTTCCTACTGCTGCACAGTTTCCCCAAAACATAGTGGTACATTGAATTAGTCAGAATAAAATCAGAGGCTAACCCACTACTGTCACTTAGAAACGGATTAGACTTATGTATGTTCTTATAAAACAAAGATGAATAGGCCATTTGGTTTTCACTTCACATCTGTATATTTTGGGTAAGTCTTAATATTTTTAGGTGTGGAAAAATAATAAATTTCTGCATATCTTGGCTTTGTATTTCTACATGTAGGAAAAAATGCAGAAAAAGTCTGCATGATATTTCTGAGAAGCTGACAGTTAGAAATACAGGTATCACAAGAGTTTTGGGTTTCTTTTTTTAATCTATTTTCAGGGAATCAGAGAAAAATGTTTTAATCCAAATTCTATAGATACAAGCATAATTATCAGTTCATCATCAGTAACATCATCATCAATTTTTACTTATTTGATCTATGAAAGGTTCTTTTTGTAGTTTTGTCTCTCAGAAGAGAGAGAACATGTGGCAAAGATAATATGTATGTTTTACATATTACATAGGAAAAAAGAGTTTTCCATTTTGAAAACTTTCAGTAAAAAATGGGCTACATTTTTTCACAAATAAATGAATAAGAAGTCCTGTTCTACCAGTTCTGTTAAGCTATTGTTTTTTAACCACTGAAACTCAAATAAGATCTTGCCGCAGTTTTTCCAACTTAAGTCCAAATTCAGTTTGGTTTTGGTTTTTTTCATTTTATTCTAAAACTAGACTAAAAGCCTCTGGAATTATGCATTTATATATAAGAATTGAATCTATATTAAATTTGCCCTCTAAGGATTTATTTTTTTTATATTTCAGCTGCTTCATTAACAAAGGTTATGATGCATGGGATGCTTTGAGCTTTCATTCTTTAACCATCCTGTCTACCTGTAACACTTCTGACAGTAAATACTTACTGCCTTGTTTTATTCCACCACCTCTAAAGAATAATCTTACAGTAGTAGCAATGCCTTTTCCCATGTTGCTTGATTGTCTGGTAGAAGGGAACCAGCATTACCTACCTATTTGCACATATAAAATCATACATATGAACCCATAAAGAAGTCCTGTTAACATAGATTTCAGGGTGATTTCTTCATGTATTTCAACATGCATTCCAGAAATCCATCAAGATTAGAAATTCTTAAGGAGAAATCAGGAAGCAAAGATATTGCCCAAGTGATATCTTATACAATCAACAGATTGTCCATTCAATAATTTATGCAACCACTCTGTCAAAGATCTATACTAATTCTTGGTTCACACTGTCTAGGGTGTTTTGAAAGTTTAATTCTCAAAACTTTGTTGTTTCTTCTCTACGATCCACATCTTCTAGATATGGCCTTTAGGAGATACAGAGATTTCAAGTGGCTTTGAACTTGAGGGACCTAAATGCATTTGTGGTGTTATACTTCACCAGGTTTTGATTCACAGTGTTGCTGTTAAAATCAAATGGGCATCAAAAATTTCAAAAGGTTCCATTTTGTTATTAATTCTCTGATGAGAATATGTATTAAGAAAAACTCTGATGTATCAAAAAGAGTGTGATGGTGGGTTATTGGTAGGTTTGGAGAGTTGGGGCCTCAATGTGGTATGTCAGGGGTGTCACCCTTCTGAAAAAAACATATTTGAAGCACGATCTTACTGCTTGTTTAAGGCTCCTGTTTAGTTAGCATAAAGCTGTGGAAAAGCCCAGAAATTGAAACAGTCATGGAGGATGTTTTGCTTTAACTCTCACAGTTCATGAGGTTTGGCTGTTTCTAATACATCTTTAAAGATACTTTTTATCTGTGCATTTGTGTTTTTGCCACGTGCAGGTTGTTTGGTGAAGGAGCTTTTATATAAAGAGAGACTGAAAATAGTTCCACTAAAACAACTAATAGTGCTCTAAAAATGCTCTTTAAAGTAGTCTTGTCTGCAAGTTATGCCTGGCAGAGAGAATTGGGAAGGCACACCAGAAACACATTTGTATTTGTCTTGACTAGCAGTTGATGTTATTTTTTGGTATGAATAAACATTGACATGGCTTAGTGGTAGGGTTTGTCCAGGTTTTTTCAGGGGCTGTGTTGCTGCCTTGCAGATTGCATGAATATGTACCTGTCTCTTGGGGTGACCCCACACTGTTGGAGTTTTCACTCAGGCAAGAACTTGTATGTAAATAAAAAAGGCTCACAGGCTTGACCTTTTTCTGCTTTCTGATTGTTTTTCTTCTGATTTCCTCTTGACAATTAATAGCTCCATGAAACTACACAGGACAGCATATTTAAAATTAACATTAAAAAGGGGAAAATTACCTGGGGAGAACATTTAATAGAAATAAAGTTTGGAAAACAGTGGAAAGCCAAAGAAAAAGCATCAATCTACTTGTTCTGAAGCAGCTGCTCTGTCACATGAGCCAGCAACCTCCAAGGCCTTCCACTTGGAGGAATTCTGCCATAATTATCCTGACTCATTACAAACTTCACCTGGCTTTAATTCACTAATGTAACCTACTGAATATTTTTCCATTGAGATGTCCTGAGCCTGTAAACACAGCAGGGATTCATCTGGGGAGGTCTGACTTTTCTTTCCTACTTTCCTACGTTTTTCCCTCTTTTCTTACAATAAAGGGCAACAAAGTTCCTGCTGCATGTGAGCGTAACCATCACACGAATACCAAAAGAATACAATTCATTGTTTTACAAGTAAATGCTGAGTAAAGCAATAATGATTTGCTGCTTATTGTAAAGCTTTGCCAATTAAGCTATTTGTTATGCTCTGAAGATTTACATGGGCTCCTTACCAAGACTTCAGCAATGTGGCATGCTGATCCCTTCCTCTCTCTGATTTGTCTATGCATCCCTGACTGTTGCACATGGTTTCCATATGCAGTTGCTTAAAAGTACACTGTTTGTGAGGATTTCAGCTTCTCAGAGCAACTGTAGCTAGATTCTAATGCTGGGTTTGGAACATGACATAAAACTGTGAGGTGTTTTATGCTGTAACATCACTGTTTTATTAATTTTTAAAGAAGATGATAACCACCTCTTAGTCAAACCTCTTTATTTCTTGTTTCTCTTTTCCATCACTTCTGGAAGCTTATTTTTATTTCAGACACACATTTTGTGGATGCAAAGGGTTGTTTTGTTTCTCTTTAAGTGTATCTCAGCACAAAGTTTTATTTATTTCATAGTCCTAATGCAAACAAAATTGAAGTTTGAATTGACAACTTAGATCTAAATTCTCCTGCAGAGGATTTAGGATATAGGTATTTGGTACAACAATTTATGAGAAAGATTTTAAGGGAAGTTTTACTTATATTGATGGATGTTTTTGTTGTTTTAAGAGGTCTGAAGGGTTTTGGTTGTTGAATTTAGTGAGGGGTTTTTTGGTTTGGTTTTGGACCATGTTTTTTGTTGGTTTAGATGTTCTGGTTTTTATGTTTGTTTGTTTCTTTAAGCCAGCTGAAGATAAATGTACATGAGTACCTAAGGAAACAAGTAATATAAAAATATATTATCTACTACTTACAACTCTCTTGAAACATGCTGTAGCTCTCAAATTAGAAATATCTGCATTGATCCTTCCAACAGTGAGGAGCCAATGGTAGCTCAGAGAATGGCAGCACAGAAAGAGTAACTGTCCTTATATTTGCACCTCTATTATTACTATTTGTGGCTCTTCATTGCATGTATCAGAGAAATTACATTAGATTCTTTTAATTAGTTATTTAGTAGCTTTAAAATTTAGGTGTTGAGTCTATTATTTCTCTCGTGCATTTGTAGACCTGATTCATAGAATCACAGGATCATTTAGGTTAGAAAATATCTCTAAGATTTTTGAGTCCAATCTTTGACCAAACACCACCTGGTCAACTAGACCATGGCACCAACTGCTACATCCAGGTGTTTCTTGGAGTCACATCCCTAGAGAGGTTCATCATCTCCCTGGGAAGTCCATTCCAAAGTTTAATAGCCCTTTCCACAAAGAAATTCCTCCCGATGTCCAACCTGACCCTCCCTGGTGCAGCTTGAGACAATTCCCTCTGGTCCTATCCATGGTTTCCTGGGAGAAGAAGCCAACCCCCAAAACTCACTGAAGTCAGAGGAAAGGCTTCACAGATCTTTCTTTCCTTTGTTTTTTTGGCCTTTGATTTTCTTTTTCCCCCATACTGAGTGGATTGTGAAGGCAGCGAGGTTTTGCTGACAAGCAATGAGATGATTCATGCAAAACTGACAGAAATAAGAGAGACAGGCCCTTGTACTCTGTACCTGATAATTGAGGCTGCAAAAGCAGACAAGTATTGAGGCATAAGCAGAAATGTGCAAGGAAAATGTGATGGCAAGCTGCAGAACAGGTCTGAGGACCTGTACAGGAGCTGCAGGTCCACAGCTCCTCTCTGGCCAGGTCCCAAAGATGGGCATCCTTTCGTTGGGCTGGCACGCTGGGCTGCTTAGGAAGGGTTTGTTAATTTGCTGAATACCAAACCAAAAGTGTCCAAATGAGAGAATGCCAAAGGTGATCAGCTTGCCAAAAGGTTTTGATTTCAAACATGTATCTCTAGAAGGATGCAGACTGTATGGGGAGGTTTGTGCAGCTGAAACACCAGCACCACATCTGTTTCTGCTTCTTGTTCTTACTCTCTGTTCCCCTTGTTTTATGTTTTATGCTTAGCAGTTTCCATTAAAATCTTTCCTGCTGTTATCAGCCTTGTATTATTTCACTGTGATTTTAAAGCTGGAGAATACTGAAATACAACTAATTAGGCTGAAGAAAGAATAGGTAATATTTTCATAGTTGCTATTGCAAATGACTGCTGCAGATAGAAGCAATCTTTAAGTTGCAACAATTGCTAGGGCATATTCTGACCTCTTTCTACTCCCTCTCCTAATGTGAAAATCACCATTTTTGTATTCACACTTTACATGGAACAGTTTGGTTTAAATATAATTATATTTATCTGATAAATATATGTGTATATGTATGTATACAATGTTCATAATTATTTCAAATTAACAAGTTATCCTCTAATAGGAATCTGGGATTACCTGAAAAATTATGAACACTATTATTTTGAGTGCTTTTCTTGAAATGTTTTTTATAATAGTCTGCTAAGAGAAGAGAGAGATTGAAGAAATTTAAGAAAAATACAAAAATATTTTAGTATCTTTTTCCTAAATTTCTATTTTGAAAGCCAGATAGTAGCTTACACAGACTGTTCTGATGGTAGTCTCTTGTCAGGAGTGTAGCTGTGGGGCAAAATGGATTTGTACACAAGTTAACAGTTATACAGAAGGAATTTTGAAAGGTATTTCTATGTATATTTTGGTGCCTTATTCCTAAAATGTGCTAGATGCCAATACGTCGTATATATTCCTGTTATTTTCACAATTAAAATAAGCATTAATTTTAAAAAAATCATGTTGTATTTATTTCTGTGACTTACAGTATTTGAGAAAACAGTATTTCTTTGTTTATCATGATTCAGCACAAGTTCCTCAGAGGCAATGTTCTGTTTCTACTGAAGAACAGGTAAACACAAACGCTGCTCTTATCTCCAAATTTGACAGACCTTTGGTGGGTTGCTTCTGTTCTGTGGGACAGAGACACCTTGGAAAGACTGAAGAGGCATCTGGGGGATGAGCAGGATGAATCAATAAATATTTTCTGGTTCCTCCTTATTCAGGGTTCTTTGTTAGGAAGTAGCAGGAGCAGGGAAGACTGTTCAGGGCTGTTTGCAAGAGATGCTGAAAATTAAGTAGAGACTGCCACTGCAGAAAATGTGGAAAATGTGGGGAGAGGATAATGTGAAAAGGCAGCCTACAAAAGTAGGCCTGTGACTGGAATACATTCCATTTTATGTCCTAGTTATTGCTGGATTATCTTGGAAAACCATCAGGTCACAGAAATAAGTCAGTGGTGAGTTACAATTTACTCCAAGCTCCATCAACAAGAATGAATGAATAAAGAAATAAATAAATAAATTTTATGAAAGGAAATCCGGGGTGTTTGTACATTTAATTTGTTTCATTTCAGGAAAGAAGGGAACCAGGAACAAAGGCATTGCAGGTTAGTGGCATAAGCTCACTTTGTGCAAGAGTACAGCTATAGAAGTGACAATTAGGAAAGCCACTTGAAGAAAGAGAGAAACTGAAACTGCTTAGGAAACAAATATGTCTGTAGCAGATAGACACTGTGCTTGGGACATCCCAGCTGTTAGTTATATCCAGGAGCAGAAATAAAAACACATTTTATGGATTAATTAAAAGGTTTAGTAAACATCACTCGTGTTTTATTTAATCTTATGTACAAAACTAGATCCAGTTCCCAAGTAGTCCTAAGAGAATACAAACCATCTTTCTGTTTCCCTTCTGATACTTGTGGATTTCAGGAGACTCAAGTAGGGGACACTTACTCCGGGGTCTATCAAGACTCTCTGAAAGTATTTTTGTGCTTTTTCCTGTGTGTGATTCTACATGCTCTCAGATATTTCTTTTCTTTTCCTTTAATCAATGTTTCTCTCAGAATAATGTTTGAATAAGGATAGAAGTAATGACTTTTCCTTTTTTCTTTTGTTTCTAGATTTTTTTTCCTTCTCATCAATAATTCTTTGTCTTCCTTTATTATTTGTATCGTTAGCAAGCGGGCAGCACAAAAGACCAAAATATCTCTTAAGATCATGAATTGAGAAATTCACCACCAGCTTATGCAGTTTCTGTTCGTTCTGTTGGCTATTTGTTTTATTTCTGGAAATTACTTTTCCAATTTTTAGGACTAACAACGTGGACAAATGCTTGCAATCACACACGAAGATCCCAAAATTTTTTTCAGTAAGGATTAGTTTTTCCCCTGTCCCAATTCATACTTTCCCTGAAGTCAATGAAAGTTACATGTAGAGTTTATCCCCAAAGGATTTACTGGAAATTTGACAATGCTAAAATAAACAGAGAGTTGTGGCAACATGCTCTAGTGAAAATAAATGTCTGTTAGCTCAGCTGCTCAGGTGCAGGAAAGCAGTTCTCTTCCAGAGGCTCCTGTCAGATGCTTGTAGGACTTTGGCTCATTTACCATTTAACCTTTCCACTGTGCTTGGCAGAAAATCCACACAACTGTCAAAAAGTGATCAGATATTGAGGAAGTCCAGGTCCCCTCCAGTCTCTTGCCTTCATCTGAGGAGCCTGAATGAGGGCAACCCCAGTGTGGATTTAAGGCACGTGCAGAGAACAGAAGTGTGAGCAGGGACTGTGGTTGTGCATAGAACACACATTTATCTTATTTTTTCTGATAAACTATAGCAACTTTGCTTTCCTGCAGAGACCAGTAATTGTAAAGAGTAGTCTGTAAGATCCTAGGGAGGGGAGCAGAGACTGAACTTTCCTGGTTTTCATTCAGATGCACTTGTGTTGCTCCGTGTCCCAAGGAGTAGCTGAATGATGTAGTGGAACTGGGTGTTTGCTCTGAGCATGCTGTGACTTCCTGTACAGATGGCATGGACGTGCTACCTCACAAAGGTTGCCTCTTTATCCCAATCCAGTCATTCCAGACTGAAGGTCTGGGATTGTTTTATTTCATATATTTGTGTTATATAGAAAAATGTGGGTGATTGGGGCTGAAACAGTGAAAAATGAAGAAACAAAAATAAAATAATGAAGAAAACTATTGTTATGTCATTTTCAAAGATATTATTCTCCTTTATTTTCTTTCTACCTGCCACACTAAAGTATAATGAATGTATGTTTAAGTGAAATAGATTTTCTGTACCTACTCAAATATACTGAATAAGTCAAAATGGAAGTAGATGTAGTCAGGCTGGGGTTTTTTGGTGTGGGTTTTTGGGTTTTTAGGGGGGGTTGTTGGTTTTCTGTTTTGTTTTTTTTGTTTAGTATTTGGGGTTTTTTTTTAAATCTGAGATACACAGAAACACTGTCCTTGGAATCTTCTTGGCAAATTATTAGCATTTACAGAAAAAATTGATCCTCTTCTGTTTCAGCAGTGTAGCTGGGGCTTCTCTGCAGCACTGCTGCCACAGCCCTGCGTGCTGGTGTCTAGCTCAGTAGATAGCAGGAGAACAGCCAGTGTGTTCATGGAAACAGTGCTTCCTCAGACAAGTGATAATCAGCCCAATGTCGGTGTCATGCTGCAATCAGGCTCTGACAAGGTTTGCAAATATCTTGAAAGGAACTGCTCATCTTCAAATGCTGCAGATCAGAGCCCAAGTGGAACAAACCCCAGGCTTGCTGCTCGTCAGCTGCAGAATTTTGTTGATGAGCACAGCATGTGTAAACAGAGGCCACCGCTACAATCGCCAGCAGGAACAGCCAGATGCACTGGGCTGGTCGAGTACTTAAAATCTTGCTGCATAACCACAGAAACTAAAAATGGAGCTTAAAAACCCATTACACATCTCCAGAGCCATGGACTGCCTTTTTAAAGCTTCAAGGCCATTTTTAATCAGTGCCAAAGACTTTTTTTAGACATGTCTGTTCTCAGGAACTTCTGTCTGGTTTTTACCATTCATGAGGACAGAATGAGTCCTGGGGAGGGATAGGGCGTAGGATGGTGGTTCAAGCAGAGGGATAGTCCATGAACTCTCCCAGCTTTGCCACAGATATGCATGCTCTGCAACTGGGAAATTCATTTGCCCTTTTTGTGCACTTATTTTTCCAACTGTGAAATGGTGACAATATCTCATCTATAACTGTAACACAAGGGCTTGTTCATTAATAGGTTCCCAGTTCATTTTAAGCTCTCTGGGATAAATAACAAGCACCCTGCAGGAAGGGGAAAAAAAACAGACAGAAGGATAAAATATAGTTTGTTATGCACCAGGCTCTCTGGATACTGTGGTTTTGAGGCAAAGGAATTTGATTTTTTTTCTACTGTAGTGTCTCCTATCTTTGAGGATTAAAGGTTTGAGGAAGGCTAGAGCAGGATTCTCCATGTGTTAGCAGCTCTGCTGCCACTGTGGCTTGGTGAAGCCAGCCTGCAGTGGAAAGGTCATGTGCATTACACATGTGCATTTCTGTGGGTCTAAAATAACTTTCATGATGGGCCATACTGGAATTAAAACATGACATAGCCAGAAAGGACCTAATCTGCTGTTATCTGCACCTAGGGCTACAGAAACGCTCTCAGTGGTGCTGTGTAAAGCTCCAAACTCCTGTGTTAGATGTACATTTACTTTCCTGGTGTGGAAGGTGGCAGTGGCAGCCTGGCTGGCATGTAGGGCAAGGCTTTGTCTTCATCTATGAAACCCAACCAGTATTGCAGTTTGAGATGGCAGGCTGTAATGCCACTATTTGACAATTTTAGGCAATTAGATTATTAAAGTCAAATATAAAAGACAAAGAAAGAGCCTAGCAACTAAAATTTTACAAGGTTTGATTTTATTTTTTTTCTTTTAAGGCAGTGTTTTCCTTTGCTCTATACTTCCCTTGCAATATTAAATATGGAAGTTATGCAGTGAGAACATTTCTTTCTCAGAAAAACATAAATCCACTAAGAATCACATAGAGAGACACCTCTCAACCAATGGGGTTTTAGTTCTGAAAGATAATTAATGGCTTTTTATCTTATAATGGGCCATGTGCAGCTGCAGCTGGTGAATATTTCCATTTGGACACATTCACTGGTGGAAGACCTTCTTGGAGCTTGCCAGGTTCCCAACTGAATCCCCTAGATCCTTGCTCTTGCAGAGCAATATGATGAGAGAGTGATTGCATTTATTACCTCAGTTATAGCTGCACTCTCACACTCCATCAGTCCTCAGAGTCTGAAAGCACCAGAGATTCCACAAAGGCTTCCAAGCCACACAGAGAAGGGAAGCACCTACTCCAAGAGCAGTTGGGATGTCCAGAAGCCCATGGTCACTCTCAGAGATTGTAAAAGGTGCAGAATCCATCCTCCTGTTCTGCTTTGCAAGTTAAAAAAACCTATATTTAAAATTTTGCCTGTTACTTTCTGTTAGTTGCAGAGGCAATAACACTCTAGATAGAGGTTAACCATATCCCAGAAATCCATTGCCAGATCCTGGGAAGTCTGAATTTCCACCCCTTTAAGAACATACTACTTTTTTTAGTAATTATGAAGATTTTAACATGATTATGAAAATTTTACTTATAGGAAGTAGAAACTGTCATATGGAGTCTGGTTCAAATGATTTTGAAATTTGCTCCTGGAGATCTTTCTCTTAAATAATTGTATGACATAATATTCCACTTTACACTTTTTTTGCTTTGTTTATATTCATGAATTATGGTGAGACTGCAACTCCAGATCCTTATGGTGAAACAGGTCAAATTTGATTCTAAATAAGGAATGACATAAAGATCTGGAATAAAATTCATTTAAAGGAAAGAAGTAGCACCCTAGAAGAATTAAAAGACATAGTTAAGACAAAGCAAATTCAAACAAACTTTACCAATGGTTTCCTGTGATTTCTGGTATATTTATTTTTTATATATTTATGCTGAAAAATACAAGCATTAGTCATATTGGCCATGACTAAATTAATCATTTTTCACTAATTTATCCCTGTTAGGATAGCACCATAACAGGATACCTCAGCTTTTCTTCAAGCTATGAATCTTGTCTGGCTGAGGAGAGCAGGTTAAATATCTTTGTTTTACCTGTGTAATCTTCCTGAAGCCTGAAGGACTACTCAGTTATAAATATGCAGGGAAAATCTGTCCAGTACATATATACCTTCTCTGCATTATATCTCTAATAGAAAATGATTTGGAACTGACATACACTGACCTCCAGCAGATAATTATCTGATAAAATTGATACTTCACTTCAAAATGCCTAAAAAATTATACTGTCAGATTGATGTTTATTCCTAAAAGCATTCTGGAGAACTTCCCCTTGATCTTAGATCAGTCCATTGTCAAATTCCTTAAAGGCCACATCATTTATAAATTATATGAACTGCAGATGTATAATTCATGTGGAGCATAAAATAAGGTTTAAAACATTTGTATTAAAAAGGTAAGATCATCCTATATTAAATCATATTTATGGTCTAATTTTAAAGTATGGAATCCTTCTGATTGAAGTTTAATGCTTCTTACTTTTTATTTTTTTAGAATTTATTAAAAAAGGAGGCAATTGCGACAATGATGTTGGCAGATAAGTGGTCTCTTTCTAAAGTCCTTGTGTTGATCTGTCATATTATTTTCCATTAGCTCCCCCTACACTTTCTGCAGAATGCTTTCAGTCATATTTTTACTAAATGTTTTTAGAAGTGCAAACTGCAGATTTCCCCATCATTGTTTTGACATTGCAAGCTCAAGGTTAATGGGATTTCTTAGTGGATAGAAAGAAAAATAACTACATTTTAAGTTAAATCATTTTGTGGGTATAGCCAAATTGCAGGAATCCCAGAAACCATTGTCATTAAAAATATATTTTAAAAAAACCTATTCTGGATGCATTTTGCTAATTTTTTCTTCCTTCTGATTAAGGTCTAAAAAACTCCTTAAACTTATATTTATTTTCCTTCTACTTAAACCCAGCTTCATTGCTATCATCACTTCTCAAACATATTTTAATAAATTCTGAGAGCTATAATAATGTTATTTGATAAGACTGTACTATTCTTAGTTTTAAAACCTTAGCCTTCATCTCATTATTATACTTTTACCAATAGAAATAGA
Source organism: Polioptila caerulea (assembly GCA_013397295.1). NCBI lineage: Eukaryota > Metazoa > Chordata > Aves > Passeriformes > Certhiidae > Polioptila > Polioptila caerulea. The sequence continues at coordinate 195,826 of VYXF01007135.1, forward strand.
AAGCAAAAATTGACATGTAGAATCTGGTTCAAATGAATCTGAGGTTTGCTTCTGGAGACCTTTCTCTAGAAAAACATAAAGATTTGCCACTATCTAAGTTCATAAATGACCTTAATTGTTTAAAGGCTGTGTCTTTACACCTTGGAAGATCTGCAAGCATTTACTAATATGATAGTGAGCAGTGTTCTGGCAATTTTCTCTCAGATTTTTTGTCTTTGAAGTGCTAGGTAGAGTTACACTTGTTTTCCTTCAATAGTGAAGAAAAATAGCAACAGTAATTTTTTTTCTTGTAATATATGATGGAATTCTCTTTCCACTTTGCCTCAGTGGTGGGAATTCTCCTGAAGTTTGCTTTTATACTTCATGGGTGTTAGAAATTAATGATCTTAAGTGAAAACAGGCAAACTTTTTGGTGCTTCAGAAACACCTTACCTGATAAACTTTTGAAGAAATTATTTCATCCCTCTTTAAGCACTTGCTCCCACCACACACAAGCAGGCACGGAGCAGCCATGCATCTCTCAAAGCAGAGAAAAGCCAGGCTGCCACTACAACTTCCAAACTGACAGTACAATTCCTGCAGTGCAGGAGGAATTGTACCCCTAAAAAAATTTACTTTCCTTCTTTTCCCCTTTACTCTCTGCAAATCTTGCTTTTCCTCGTTCCCAGAACAAGCCAGCACCTTACTGTTGTATCTTGCTTTTCCACAGCATGCCCAGCATGCTGTTGTCTCACTCTCCTTCTCCTTTACTCCTTTGCCACCTGTTGCCATTCCTCACACACAAGCACTGGCTATGGAGTGCTGTTTTGTCATCAGGATGTTTCACAGAAGTGCTTCCCAGGTGACAATATCAATAATAACAACACAACTTTAAGGCTGAATGTTTCGTATTTTAACAATCTATCTCTCTTTTGCTAAGTGTCACTACTGCATTCCTAATTTGACTGTGCTACCCATTTAACAATACTCAGGTTAGAAAAAATATGCAACACGTAGAAGAACCAACAATAGACTTGCCATGACCTAACTTTTAAAATTCTGGAGTTTCTACCGTCCCTCTTTAGAAAACTCTTCTCATCTATTGTCCCTAGTTTAGGATAAGAAGCCAAAAGATTTGAAGTTACTTGGTTCAAGTTCACCCATGAAATTCTTCATCTGCTTAAGTAATTTCCCTCAATATGATTATTTCTTGAAACAGTAACTGAAATATGATAGCAAATGAAAAAAAGAAGATATAGCACTGCAGGTGTTTATGAAAGTATGATCACATCAGATAACTTAATATTTTAATTAAATTAGGATTTTTTTTCTGATTTCATAGACAAGGAAAAGATTAGATTTTAGTCTGTGGAGACATTTGTAATGACTTTGAAATGGTGCTATGAAGAAAATTAGCTTTGTTTAAGAAGATGCAGAAATTTGAGATCAATAACAAATTTTCAAAAGTTTTGGTCATGGAGCTGAAGAAGTTTACAAATTAAGTTCCCTTAGGATCACTCCTGAGGTTTTTCTTTCACTATTTCATTAATATTTTTCACACAGGGACCATGACAGTGACAACTGTTCATGATATTAAGTGGTGTTGGCAGTACATAGGAGAACAAAGATTTCACACAGGACGAACTCGATAATCCCAAGGAATGACAATACATGGGAAGAATGGACTTTTTATTGCAACATGAAGGTTGTCTTTTTGGGGCCAATATAAAAGGAATTCCCATTTTCAGGTAGAAGTGAACCATTTGGAAGTGAAGAAAAGTATGTTTGCAATTCTGGGTACAATTATGCTCTGTCCTTGTAGTACAACTACAAAAAAGGGAAATGGGACTCCAAGGGTTACAAAGAGAAGGGCTTGCTGTTGCACCTGGAAAAATTCAACTCCATTGTTCAATGATTTGAGGGGTGTGAGATTTAACTTGGAAGTAGCACTGAATAGTCTAAAATAGTTTGAATTTTAACATGTAATTGACAGAGAAGACACAAGCACTAAGTCTTTTTATTTTGCTTATTTTTGAAAAACAGTGGGGGAAAAAATTTTAAAAGAATGTGATTTACTAGAAGCAAAACTGGTAGTTTTCTGTGATGTTTGTGAAAAGTACCAGATGAGCTGAGCAGGTTTGTATGGAATATCTGTCAGGACAGACATGAAGTGGTACACACTGCTCACCATAGAGGCTTCATTCACCTCTGTGGTGCTCTGTTACCCTGCCCTGACCATTCCTGCTCTCAGAGAACAGGAATGCTCTACTTCAGTCTTCTGAGCCCAGGTCTTGCCACAGGGCTTTATGAACCTCTTTCTAAACTGTTACCTCATGCCTACAGAACTAAGCTATCTTTTATTAAGGGTTTAATTACAGAGATGTGATAATGCTATTTTTCCATGTAAAACAAGTAAATACAGACTTATATTTTGGTGTTTCTACAAAGATGTTCTTTATTTCTGCCTTTATACAGGTGACTACACAGACTGTAGTAATGTGAAAATAATGTAACTTTCAAGACCATTCTTCTCCTTCTGATCTCTACTGCAAGAATTGTGATCAGTTCTCCTTTTTTTTAGTAATATTCTACTGGGAGAAACAAACAGGTGACCCAGGAGATAGTTTTGTAGTAGAGCCCGATTCAAAACTACAGATTCATTTATTTTTAGGCTGACAATCACTATGATCTTTCACCTTTCAGGTGGTTTGCACAAAAATATTGCTCTGCACAGCCACAAATTTCTCATAAACACCGCCATGCCATCTAGTGTGTTTTAAGAAAAAAAAAAAGAAAATGTATATAGAGAGAATAAAATTTCACAGTTCAAATGAAGCTACCATAAGTTACATTATGTACTTAAAGCTAGTGTAATTTTTACTTTCTTGAATGATATTTTTTACATTGTGGGAGGTGTTGCATCACGACCAGCCTTAGGTGTCTTAGCCCTCACTGATGCAAACCATGAGAGGAAAATGAGCAGATGTTTGAGCACCTCTTGCAGACATCTTTGTGAAACAATATCACAGTCAGTTCACAAGGGCGCCACTGGCTGTTCTGCTCTTCTAAATGTGCAAGGTTGAGGTAAAGGGGAAAATTGAAGAAAAACGGTGTATTCTCTTCCCCCTGTCCCTGGTCTCTTTCAAATGGCAAGAGAGGAATCATCAGCTTCTCTGGAACTAGCCTTATTTCAGTATTAAATCAGACAGAAATTTTGGCTGTTTACCCTGGAGTGGGCAGGGAGGCCTTCTGGTTCTGCCAAGAATAAATCATAGATGGTGATAATAAGATTAATATTAAAGCGTGCATTCTAAAGAGCAGCAGCATTTGGGTTTGCATCACCACCAAGAGACAACATGTCAAGCTGGCTTTTATGGAATGTTCCCCTAAAGGAAACTGTATCAGGAAATAATCCATGGGTGTGGGAGAGACCACACTGGATGAAGTGAAGTAAATAAAGCTATTTTGCTGAAGTATTCATGACTTAAATAAGCATGTGTTTGGAAGAGACAAACAGATGGGCAAAGGAACAATTGTTTTCAATGCAGGTTCGAATCTGCTTATGGTTTATGCTTCTTGGATTAGCTTTAAATGAGCAAAGAATCTATCTTTATCATCATAATTATTATCCTTTGTCATCATTCTGGACTTCCTCCTCTGTATCTAACAAGACCTAAGTATAGCTTAAGAGGGAAAGGGACCTTTTCCCTATCTATATGGAAAGGAAAATCTGCCAAACTCTCCTAAGTATAGCTTAAAGAAAATGAATTTTGATGGAGAGAGAATGGGTAAGAATATTAACATATTAAAAATCTTTTTTGCAGCAACCCCTGTAAAAATGACAAAAGAAAATGTACAGATAAAATGTTTTGATAGTGAAGGACCTGGGCTAACACCAAACTGACATTATCATCATCATCTTCATCATTAAGAGGAGTTCATCCTGCTGTTGCTGTACAGTACAAAGAAGGTTAGGAATGATAAACATACCTGATGTTTTCAAATAAATTACTTAAATTCCTTTGTATTTCTTCACTTTTGTTCTCAACTCTTTTTATTCATCAAACTTTCTTCCATATATGTGCTAGCAGAGGTATGTGTATCTTTTTTTTTCTTACCAATAAGGCTTGATTTCAGTGGAGAAGTTATCCCCTGGATGGATTCAGCATTCATAGGCTTAATATTCCCATAACAGATTAATCAGAGCTAAAGTGCTTTCTTCTTCATTCTGTCAAACACACACATTAACCAGACAGTTTCAAAATTATTTAAAATATTTCTTTCATAAGTTAAGGTCTGAGTTATCCTAATTTTATCTGTGTCCAGAAAAAGCCATTTCTGGGAACCTCTGAATAAACTAACAGTGACACTTCCATGCTTGTCCCCCTCATTTGCTTTCTCCTCCTTCTTCTACTTGTTCTGGGATCCAGAGGCCAGTCAAAGAGGAAGGAGAAGACCAGAAAGAGAGGCTTTGAGGAAAAGTTGGCTTATATCAGGATATACTACGACTGTTCCTTAATTTAATTGATGAAGTGGGAGCTGAATTCATTAGGGCATTTGGCCTCTATCATATGTGGAATAAAAAATCATTTTTCCCACTCTTTGTATGTCTGAGCTCTTAAAACTATAGCCTTCTACTCCATGTACACATGCAATGTGTACTGTTATAAGGATAGACTCTTTCTTTTTTTAATTTTATTTTTCACCCTGTTAGATTGAGTTTATATCTTCTCTGCTCAAACATTCCTCTGAAGATTCTGCAATCAATATGAAATTGCTTTCTATTAACTGAAGCAATATGAAGTGAGTATAATCTGAGGATAATATATTGTTCTAAGCAGCAGCAGCAGTGAAAAAGCAAAGTATTGTTTACTGCAGCACAATAGAAGTAGTTAGTGCCTGTGGTATCCATTCAGCTTGTATTTACTCAAAAAGTGTTAAGAATATTTTAGCCAAAAGCAAACTTGAAGGGCCAAACAGGAGAGTAAGAGTGAATAAAAGATATAAGGGAGG
>VYXF01007135.1:200838-228040 GCA_013397295.1 Polioptila caerulea
GAGGGAAAAGGAAAGGCTGACAAAAGCTGGGGAAGTCAAATGGACAGACTTGTGAAAAGAGGAGGGAGGAAAAAGAAGATGGCTGGCAAGGTAAAGGACCTGAGGGGAAGAAAGAAGAGTTTTTATATGGATGTTTGAAATAATATTTGATGCCATGTTTATATCTTATACTATTCTCTGTACGTACACATAGATAGGCTTATACTACACAGAGTTGAAAATGATGCAGTGAATGCTTAAAAATATCAGTACATAACTTTTGCTATAAATTTACAGAATGCCAAATTCTTACATAGAGAAAATGAGGTGACACAGAGCCTGTGAGAATTAATTGGAAGGAATTAATGTGGAGTCTGTATTTTCTGAGAGATTTTTATTTCAAGATATCAAATCATTCTCATAACATACAGTTGTCCTCCATGGCTTCACTGACCCAGCCCTGGCATTTTCCTGATTCACTGCCTTCTCACAGGCTGCTGTTTCCTCTTTGCTTCTGACAGCTGGACCCAGTGGTAGGATCCTATGAACTCCTTTAGAATGCTGGAATGAGAGAATCCACATTCTCTGCTTTCATAGTTATAGAAGCTTTCACTTTATGTGAAGATTTAGAGAGTCATTAAATCAATCCATCAGAAAATAAGCATCCATGTGAACTCTATCCTATTACATTCTGTGGGGATTTTAGCCTGGTTCTTCCTTACCAAAAAATTCAATTAAGGCAAACCCAGGACAGTTATATTGGTAAAGTCTATTCTTATCTTTGAAATTAAAGTGAAAATCCTCTCTCCTGTATAATTGGTAGTACCAGTTATCAATTATTTAAGGAAATAGGTACTTAAATCGTAACAGCTAACTAATTTTGTGACTTTTGTAAGGTCTGTCCTAGTTATGTCCTTTCTGAAGTTAGTAAGTAGGGCTTATACAAGCCCACAAATCCTGGAAATTCATATCTCCCATAGATGCATTGCATTTTTTCGAACAGCATGTTTAGAAGCTGCCAACATTCTAAGAGTTAAATCATATTCTGGTCATCAAGAAAACTTCCACTTATTATTGTACAAGGGATAAATACTAATAAATAATGCCTGTAGCCATTGGAAAGCCTTTGTGAACTGGGGGCTTTGTGCAGCATTGTCTCATAACACGTTGTGCCACCTATTTTTATCCTCTCCTCCATAACGTTCAGCCAAGATCCAACCAGGTGATTTTTGTTAGGTGGTATGTCTTGCTATTTGTTTGGGAGGTTGTGGGTACTTTTTAACTGTCCTGCAAGGTGATGATCTCATGGTGATGGGTCATGGCAATCTTCTTTGTTCAGGGCTGGGAGAAACCACTGGTTGATTTGTGTAACACTCACAGAAGTTCTTGATCAGTTGCTAAGACTGCAGAGAGAGAAAAAACCACTTGGTTTGGTCCTCCTGGAAAGCTTGACTTATTTTTATTTTAGTTAGTTTTTGTGGCCGTGTAAACCATCAGGCAAAATAATGAAAGAAAAGGAGAGAGTAACAGAAATTTATGCCTCAAAAAGCAATTTAGTTGAAATAATTGTTAATTCAGTGCCAGAACTGAGGTTCAGAGAGCAAAGCAATTGGCCTCCATGTGTACATGTAAAATTTGGGGGTTTGGGATGTAATTTTCTTTCTTAATGGATCCACATTCAGTAAAATGCCAGTTTAATGAAGGGAGAATTGTAAATAATTATATTAGAGCTTCTCAAAGTTTCTTTAGGTTGAGTCTGTGGGTCAGAACTGATTGTGATGACTAGGAAAAAGTTAGATTTCTTTTTTTACTTTGCCAGTAGGTAAGCCCTTGCTCTTGGGCTTACCTGAATATTCCTAGGCTGACTCTTAACCTGTTCTCAACTGAGCAAAAACTGCTTGTAAACCAAATCTGTAAACCAACTACATCAGATTTTTTCTCTCTTTCTGGTTCTATTCTTAATATTGAAGGAAAATAAAGGGACTGTTTCTTAAATAAGATTTCATGTCTTTGTAAAAATTGGTATTTGAAGCTGCTCTGGCTTTGTGGAATTTGGGAATCAGTTAGTGGCCAGAGTGATGTTAAACAGAGCAATAAATTTGAAGTTATGATACTGGCACTAGGCATGCAGACTGAGGTTCTTCAGAACAACTTATGCAACACAAATATACAGCGTCTATAAAATGGAATGGGAGCTGCGTGGTTGCAACTCCATCACAGGTTTAAAGGTTTATGGCACTTTTTAAAATCAATTTTACAATCCTTTTGTTTATTTTTGCTGCAGTTGATCACAAACTTCTTTCCTTTGCAAGTTGTGATTGGCTTCAATCCTTGCAGAGCCTTCTAAATTCTTGATCAAATTTAAGATGTAAAAATAGGTAATTTTTGAAAAGCTGTGGCTTTAAGAGCAATAAAGGACAGAGGGGGGGAATGAAAACATGGTTGTGACCTAGATTAACCATACTTTTGATAGATGAAGTTTATTTTAGCTGTTTGGGCTTCTCTGGAACTGGACTAGAGAAATGCACCGTGTTTCTTTCAAAAGGTCCTATTTCCTGCAACTTCATTCTGCTCTGCTTTCTTCCTGTCATCATGTTCTTGGTCTCAAGAAAGACTACCTGGCTTGTTTATGTAAACCTGATGACAGAATTTGGACAAACAAGAAAGCAAGGAAATCACCACGTTCTCAATTCTAGGATCAAGGCGAACATATTCCATATTTCAAGCAACATTTGGCTTTGATAAACAATCTACAAAGAGAAAAGAGGTTGCCCAGACAGAAAGGACCATTCATGGGGAAAGAATCAGAAAAGTGGAGAAGGTATATTCAATCCTTGGACATTTACTTTTGCCAAAATTAGCTTACATGGAAAACAGAAACAACATATTGCTGAATCATTTTTTAATAGTCGTATCTTAGCCAAGTCCCTAAGGTTAAAATGTTTAAAGAAAAAAGTAACAAAAGAAAATTGAAACAAAATCATCTCAAGTGCTCTGTAAAACAATCTTGAAGACTATCCAGAAAGCACATCTGTTGTTGGATGATGGAAAAGTACATGATAAACAACCAAAAACCAGTGCCACTGGCATGGAAGGATATATTTTCAAATAAAGATAAAGTTGTGCAACATAGTAATACCTTCCTCTCATGTCAGTAGAATTTAGTGCTCTACAGGATAAAAACCAAGGAAAAATAAAATCCCTTTCAAAGTAGAGGAAACCAATGCACAGACACAATTTACTTAAGACTGTGTGTTAGAGCCTTAACAGAGCTGGAAGTTGAACCAGGGTCCCCCTGTGCCCAGATTGGTGTCTCATTTGATCATATCTCTCCACAACATAGTGGGGCAAAAGCTCTGTCAATTTTTTTGCAAGTGCATTTACTTTTCTTGGGGATTAGAGAGCTCCTGGAGGGAGAAGGCAGTAGTGTTTTTCTTTCTGCCATCACATGCAAAATTATTAATGTTATATTGTACTCAGCTGGTATTACCAGTTTAGTATTTTCTAGGTATTTACAAACAGCCCAATACCTGTTTCAGTTATTTTTGCATAGTGGCAGCAAGATTAGCCCAGTGTGTGTGTAGGAGGTTTAAACCTGGGAATTCAGCTGGTGGAGGGAGACATTGGAAGCAAAGAGCTAGAATGGCTAATTAGTGTGAGTCCCTGACCCAGTCCATCATCTCAGAGGATGGTGATGAGGTGGATGTAATGCAGTAAAGGTGAGCAATGGACAAAAATACCTTTCAATTAATTTGAGGTTGAAAGATTGATATATTAATTCAGCACTGGGGCACATAGGACTAGTGTCCTAAAGACATGTGCTGAATTCACAAAGCTTTGATTGTCTATTTATTTCCAAAAATTATGCATATTCATAAAGTTGTCTAATATGCCTACATATATTCATCACCTATCCCCATGTCGTATTTGAATTAGTTGGAGGTTAGTTCCAGTTGAGCAGTTCTCTTTTTAATTGAGGCAATTGTCCTTTTGATTTGAGTCAGTGGTCATGTGGGAGGAAGTAAAGACACCTTCCTCTCCGTTTTATTCTGCTGACAGGTCTTTGTGACCCCTTGGTTGTGGTCCAGGCTCTTTCTTTGGCTTCAAGCATTGAAATTCTTGGTTTTCTGATTTCTTACAATGCTGTGTCAGATACATGATAGATTATCTTGCCCTATACCTATGTATTAATTATTAAACCTTAAGTTTCTTCTTTGGTCTTCTCCTTGTTATGTTAGGCCTTGCTATATGACGTGTTACTTACATCTTGCTGGCTACATTTCTAATTTCTAAATTTTTTAACCCTTTGACTCAGATGGACACGTGGCGGTGGTGCTAACAGTTGGAATGTGCTGTATCCCTCAAGGTGATTCCAATCTGTCAGAGCAGCCAAGCCCCTACAGAGGCTCAGATAAAATAAACCCACATCAGCTCTTGTACTCCTTAGGACTTTCCTTTTTAATCCACTCATGCAAACCCTAGAGTATTTTGATTCTTCAGTCAGGACTAGGGGTGTGGGACATGGATGAAGGATCAATCATCCTCTTCAAATTTATGATTCTTTATATAGATCAGGTGAGGTGTTAGTGTAAATATATAGAGAGAAACATTATAAATATGTATAATATATATAATATATATATCTATATAATATTATAGCATCGCCCTGAATTTTCAAGCTTTTCTGATGCACTTTCTAACTTGATGTTTTTCATAGTGCACAGTTCTTTCTCACACACGGGTGTTATAATTAGAAACATGTTTATGTTAAGATGAGGTTGTTTACAGACTTTCTCTTGGTGTGAAAAAACAGCTGATGGGCAGTTGTCTTGACCAATGGGATGGGAGACGTGTCCAACTTCTCCTCCAATCCCTGGTCTATGAGGAAATACTATATGTTTAGAGTCAGATGTTTTAATAAATAATTTTTAACCTTCTCATGAGAAAATGTGTCTGTGTGTGTCCTTGCATGTCCCACAGCGAGAATATAGATATGTTATATACAGAGAAGTGTAAGTGTAAATATCTGAAAAGCAGGCATAAGAATAAAGAGTGTACAAATATCTAATTAAAACTTTTGTATCTTTATTAATGCTTACATATTTTGTTTCTTTCAAAGGACAAGGGGGAGATAATTTTTAACTGGAAATATGGGCTCTCTGTGTAGATAAGGTGCTGCAGAATGACCTCCAGTCCCAGGGAATCTGCACTGTGAGCATCCCAGTACCTCAATCAACCCAAGTAGGTTCATGGTCAGGGTACACTGGGGTTGCAACCACTGAAGGAAATACATTTGAAACAGGTTTACTCTAATTTAGTACTGTTGTAGACCTGCATGGGAGATATAAGCCAATCTTAGGCACCTTATTTTCACCACACTAAGTTATGTTTGCTTTTGAACAGGGGCTAGGAGTGAGCTGGATTTCAGTAGCATGTAACTGTTTAATATTCAGACAAGCATAGTTAACTGGCAAGGCCAGAATGTTGCATGTCAAGGTTTAAATCTCTGCTGTACAATAAAATTTCTAGACAGCTGCCAAAAATCACGGAGTAATACAGCCATAAATCTCCTCTAGTCAACAGTTTAGATTTGGAGTGACAATGCCAGGAGTCTGCTAAGTGTTAAGGTTTCTTGTGAGATACATGGATTCAGCTACCATTGTCTTCAGCTCCCTACTTCAGCAAGGCTTTTGTAACTGTGTGTGGAGAGAAACTACAAGTAGTCTATCCCTGACTCATAATTTGGATTCAACTTACAGACTACCCAACAGGTAGAGAAGGAAGGATCCAGATTCAAGCACTTTCTTCCCTGGATCCATTTTTATCCCCTGTGAGAGGTTGACGATGTCTGCCAGCAGTAACTATTTGATCTTCCACTTTGAAACTGTTCCCTTTGCATGCACTCACTAAAACAGGACTAGATGCTGATTTCCTGGGAGAATGCCTTCAGCAGTGGTCAGGAAGAGAGTCCTTTTTCCTTTTGCTTCTTTCTTGATATTTCTGTGCTTTAGACAGAGCTGAACAGGAAAGATTAGGAAGAAATGTGAAAGTTGTTGAGGCATGTGCACTGAGGACCAGGAGCAAGGTACCTCTGTGTGCACATTGCAAAGGAAACTTGAACACATGAGCCCTGTTGATGGAGGCTTAACTCTGCAGGGACTTTATGTACCTATGGAAAAGGAAATGTCTGAACCAGAATATAAAGTTTTGTGTACATGAATATTCAGACCTCAAATTGAAACTCTTTTGTCAGTTTTTTTTTTCCCCTCCATAGGTGAAATTGTTGGATAAATATATCTCTAAAAGTTGGATCATTTTACTTTGATAAGTCACAGTTATGTTGTAACTATCTTCTGCCTGTGATCCTACTTGTCTGTTCTTTTAGTACTACTAATTTGCACACTGGGTAATTCATCTTTCTGATTCAAAGGAGGGAAGTTATGTGGCTGGGAATTTATGCAGCTTGTGACTGCAGAGATCTATATCTATGTTTACAAAATTCCTTGGAAAGTATTTACCTTCTGCCATTAATGATGTGCTAATATTCAATGGCAATGTATCCTCACATATCTCACTTTTTTGTGAGAAGGCTAAACACTATTTATTAAAATATTTGACTCTAAATTTATAGTATTTTCACACAGACCAGGGATTGGAGGAGAGGTTGGACACATCTCCCATCCCATTGGTTAAGACAACTGCTCATGAGTTGTTTTTTCTTACCAAGACAAATATGCCAACAACCTCGTCTTAACATAAACATGTTTCTAAATATAACACCCGTGTGTGAGAAAGAATTAAGAACCGTGAAAACATTAAGTTAGAGGTGCATTAGAAAAGCTTGAAAAATCAGGGTAGCACCTCTGTATTCAGTAAAGTTACTCATTGAGGAGATTATGCTGGAGTAAATTGAGATAGCAAGGAAAATGGTCGTAGCCAAATTCTGCTGCTTCATTAGACACTTGAGATCAAGGAAAAAGGTGAATGAGGATTAGTTATGAGGAAATCCAATGTTAAATTGCAAACATATATCTTGGAATAATTTTTTTTGTTGTTTTTAAGATGTCTGTGTATACCTTATTTCCTGTTATTCACCTTTTGTTTTATGAAAGAAGACCAATTCCTTCTTCAAGGGGATAGGGGAAAGGACAAGAACCCTGTCTTGAACAGGGTTGAATCTAATGAACAATCAAGGCTATGACCCAGAAAACTGCATGTGTAGATTTACAGTTTCACTTAGAGATATTAAATTTGTGGTATAAAAAGGGATTTGTAAATTATTTGACAGAGGACATGATGGTATTCAAATAATTGCTTAGCACTTGGAGACAAAAAAAAGAAGATATAAAAAGGATTTAGCAGAAAGAGCAAAAAAGAAGATGTGATGGTCTTGAGGTTATGACCCTGTTTTCTGAAGGTCTGAGTTGAATGGATGATCTATCAGATATGTTTAAACCTGAAAAAGGGAAAAGTTGATGTGTCTTCAATTTTATTGTAGTCTTTAGGTACCATGATAGGCTCTCTGTTTTGTTAGCATGAAGACCACTTAATTTTGTTAGGATATTGCTGTTACTGAGACATAAGTGCTGATGGATAATAGCAAAGCCAAAAGGAACAGCTTTTCATGATTTCTAGGGCTCTTGCACTTCCCTCCCATTGTCCTGGGTCTCTCTGGAGCCTTCAATAACTGAAGGGAAAAGCTGAAGAGCTGCTTATGAGCGATTTCAAAAAGAGCAGCAGTAGAAATCAACAAGCTTAAACTTCCACCAGATAAATGAACTGTTTATAGGTTAAACAATAATGAGATTTTTTTTCCTCTGATGTTTCCAAATACTGTCAGACACCCTGCCCCTTCAAAAAAAAACCAACAAAAAACCATCATTAGGTTATTGTACTCTGACACTACTTGCATTCATGTGTTCTGTAATTAGCTCACAAGTTTTATACATAAACATGGAAATTGCCATGATTTATTCTGAACTGACACTACTATTCCAGAATAAAATTTTGGGAAGGGTAAAAAATGACTGTTTAGAGCTATTTCTGATCTCTCTGGACAACAAAACTGGAAGAATAAAAAGGAAACTAAAAAGGCAACCAGTATGGAATTCTTGGATTTATGCTTTACTGGCAGTCTAGACTTTTCACTCTGTATACAAGTACAAAAGATGTGTCAGAGTCAAAAGGAAGGAAATTCCTTTTGAAAAGTAGACGAATCAGTTAGCTGTTTTTTCAATAAAGTAGCAGTTAAAAATGTTTTATTCTATGTTATATTGCATAGGAAATAGACTTTTTGAAAAGGGAAATCCTTACCTAGAACTAGAGCTATTGAGAAACAGATTTTGGAGAAATAATTGCTTGTAAGGAGAGATACCTGAAGCTGGGATTTGCAGTAAATACCTAAGAAAAAACAGAAATAGATTTTAACAAAATATTGGAATTTGCTCAGTCTGTTGTGTCATAGACCTTCTGAAGTTGAGGAGTCCTTGGCAGTATCTACCTCTGGAGGATAAACAAATCTGAATTTAGGCCTTAGAAAAATGAGTAAAATTTAAACAAATGAGAAGCTTGTATTTGTCCAAGGCAGCATCAGTTAGGAATCTTAAATGGAGGTAATAATAATTTAAGGCATCTTTTAAAAGTATAAAACAAATCAATCTTTTAGCAGGAAAATAAATTTGTGGATCTGAAAAAAAATAGGGAAAAAGGGGAGAAAACAGTGAGAGAAACATCTCAAAAGGAGAATAAAAATGGAAAAAAAAGGTCAGTAGAAGCACAGTGTAGAATGTTATGGATTTGTCAGCAGCAGAGTTAACATGACAAATACAGCCATGGTCATGCCATGCACAGCACTGCCTTTTTCCAGAGGAGGAAGGCTTTAATGCCAGTTGTAAACTGGCTTGGCAAGTATAGAAATTTCTATAAAAACAGATAATCTTATAATAGAAAGTTGGGTTTCCTGGTTGTGACTTTTTTGTTGTTGTTTAGTTGGGGTTTTTTGTTATTCTTGTTTTTATTTTTTAAATTTTCATTCTTTTTATGTGTCTAGAACTGGAAATACAATATCATTAAAAAGGTATAATTAAACCTGTTTAATAAACCTGGATAATAAAAGTGAGAGTGTGGGTAAATTTTTCAACTGCTTAAATTTTTCAACTCTTCAAATAAAAATGTTAATCAAAACAGCTGACCCTTTTTGTATAAAATTGACTGGTTACCATTGCTTAAATACCTTTCTGCAATGATTTTTTTTAAATCCTGAGTTGTTTCAATCCTGAGTGACCATCAAGATAACATGATATCCTTGCTCTCTGCTTGTACTCATCATTCTTTTGCACATCTTAGCTCCAGTGCATGAGACAGAGATCTTATTTATAGAAAGTACGTAGACATTTGATTTTGTTGTCAATGTTGTATGTCAATATTAAGACAAGACACTTAAATTCAGTTCTCAGCTATTCAGATTGTAATTCTTATGCCCTAGTTCTAAGTTCTATGCATATTCTTTTCATTTATTTATATATTAAAATATTATATATTCTATTCATTTATTTATGAACAAATTGTTGATGTTTATATAATCTGTAACTGGAGAAATGCAAATTAGTCAATCAGGAACAGTGGTCAGTTTTGGTTTCAATTATTCAATCATGTTATTTTCATTTAGTAGAGGTTACATTCTAAAATGTATGTTAGTTTTTGCTTGGGAAGCACCCCCATATAACAGTCTTACAGCTACACTCTAGTCCCAATATTGTTTGTTTGACCAACATTAGTAATATTACAGGCATATTATGCTTAAGAGCTGTATTTGTAATAATTGAAATATGTGATGTGTAGCTGTATCTATGGAGCTCTAATTATGGAGCAAGCAGAAATGGAAATAATGTATTTTTATTGTCAGTCAGATGTAGGTTCTCCTGAGGAAAGTAATCAAAATCCTATTTCAAATTCCCTTATCACCCACAAGACATTTTTCAGTCCTTCTCAATCCTCAGGTTTCTGTCTTTGTTTGCTCTGGGGAGCGGTGAAGGAGAGAAGTCAAAGAAAGATAAGAAGGGACACTGTCTTCTCAACTGAAGACAGTTCAGTGGGATTACATGAGTAGAATGTAATATTGAGTATAACTTGCAGAGGTGAAAACTGCTCAAAGAGTAGTAAATTCCTGGTGACACCATCGGTGTCATGTAAAGCATTTCTAGAGAGGGACACCCTTGATATTCGACCTTGATGCAAAAATATATGAAGGAATTTTAACTGCCTTTTGTTGCTTGTATCTTTATGTAACCTTTCAAATCTGTGGCTCCAGATGTGCTGCATTTTCTTTTTTTGTCATGACATGAGATGCAAGTGATTTCAAATTAACTGGTCAATACTAGTGCATTAATGCATGAAAAATAACCACATACTTCCTGGATTCTAATGACTGCAGATCAAGGCTCCATGCTATGGGATAATCAGACCTGCAACTCTTCTTCTAAGCTGCACTAGCTGCAAAACTGCAAATTCAAAATATTCTTGCCTTATGGACAGGCTCCTGTGGCAAAACCAAAACAAAATCCTCAAATCCCAGCAACCAAAAAACACCACAAAGCCCAAACAAGATAATTAGAGCTAACTAAACATTAAAAAAATTCACATAAGGTTTACAGAATGAGAGCTCAAAGCCATCACAGTGTAGTCTTTCATGCAAAATTTAAATTTTTTGGGCTTACTTTGGTTTGGGATTCTTTGGATTTTTTTAGAGGGTGGATCTTTTTAGCTATGTATCTCCCTGAAAGAAATACCACCAGATCAACAGATCTATTACATAGCATTTCTGCGTCTGTAGGTTTTCTTGCAGCAGACGTGAGACAGACAGAAATGCACAGTCCAGTCATTTTTGAGCAGCAGTAACAAATACAGAGGGCAGGATGGATTCAGGTGGTTGCAGCAGCAGACTTTCTTGCCTGTAAAGGTTTTGTATGTGTCACCTCTGCTTTGCCCAGCAGCTTCAGAGTTGCTGATTTAGGGCTATATAGGTCGTGTGAGTTTCCAAATGGGGACAGGGAGAAGAGGCCAACCTGGTGTGTTGAGGTGGTCAGTGAATCCCAATGTATCTGCAACCTATGGCTAATCCCATGTCCTGGGCCACTTTTCCTGCATGGATCTGGCCTTCACAAGGTCTCTTCAGGAGTTCTCACAACCTGTCCCACCATCCCAACCTCTGCAGTGAAATTGCAGCAGTCCAGCCCAGAAAGCAATGCAGAAAACTACATCTAAACAGCAGTATTTAGACAACTAAATGGCCACTCATTTAAATACCCTCTGGTATCCTGGGTATTAATATAACTGATTCCTTTTACAGATCAGCTCCACTCAAGACAATAGCATGGATTACATTAATGTAAAATCGGTATAAATGGGATCAGAAACAGATCCATTAACACTAATTAGTGAATGTGGTGTGATCTTACTTCAGTGCTCTGTATACAGCCTCTGTGGTTGTTATTTCAAGTGACAGACATTTGTTTTCCAGCACTTAATTTGCACATAGAATTAATGGTAATGCATCCAAGAACTGATATTGCTAATATGCAACATTAGCATAGCTCTCTGTCCCAAGGTTCTGCTGAGAAAAGCATTCCAAAAAGAGAGAAAAAGAGCTCAGTCCCAGCAGACTAATGACATTTTCTGTCTTCTATAGTGAAGAATTTCAGCCTGATGCGAGTGAAAATAGAGACTATTATTTACTTTGCATGGTAGTGGAAACCATTTTAGATAGATTGCACATTTCTATCAGGGCATAACATTTGCTTTTCCTAGAAGCAGGAAAATTCTGCAGGCAGATTTTTGCCTGTCTTTAAACCCCTGACCAGCTGACTAGCTCCCAAGGTTTAATAGCTTGTAGTCAAAAGTAAAAGAAACGAGTTCATCGAGGAACTATACCATGCTTCCAACATGTGGCAATAAGAGTGCCTCTTCACCATCTGTTATTTGTGTGAGGATTTTATTATGTAAATGACGGTACACAGTGCGCCCTAAACAAAGGAGGATGATTCCTCTTACAGTATGTTGCGACTGCCAGGCTTCTGTGTCAGCCCTGAAACAAATAATGAAAGCAGCAGAGCCATGGCAGGCAGAATATCTTGGGTTCTTCTCCTCTCGAAAGGGAGCAAATATCTTGATGAATAATTTTACTTTTGCGTGTATCGTGACTCATGGACAGGTAGTCACTGGAACAGCAAATAGTAGACAGATGAAACTAAATTGAGGTGAGGTTTGCAGGCTTAAAAGAGATTGAAGGGACAATCCCACAAAACTGTGGAGACTTTTAAACTCTCTGGTGTTGCTGAGAGTCAAAAATAGGAAACTGGGCTCCTAAATAATTTGCAACAGACAAAAGGTTTTGTGTGATAGGGTTGGAAGTAAAATCCTGCCCTACATCCTGATTTAAAATTTTCCATTAAATTACCAATTTAAATTGAAATGTAATTATCTTAACTGGCATATTTTTGGCAGCTGTAATGAGAAAAAAAAAAAAAAAAAAGAAAAAAATCCCTATGCTACACTGGATCAAGTAAAAGCCCATAGGAGTTCTAGCACTGGCCCTTAATCAAAGTCTGCAAAGACACAAAAGCTTTGAGCTAATCTATGCCAAGCCATGTTGGACAGTATGGCACTGCCAAGAGCATCCTTCTGGTGGCATTTAAAGCACCTGGTGCCCTAGGAAAAGAAATCATATCCAAAGATGTAAATTCTCTGTTTTCCTTATACCCATCTATTGACCAACAGGGGTTGCTATGATAGCAGCACAATATTGCATGGGAAAGAAAATACATCACTATTTTTACTACAATATTTTTAAAAAAATGAATGGCATGCAAGGAGTTATCTTTGCACACACTCCTCCTTACTGAGTGTTTAATGTAGTTTAATATAATTAAAACCCTGCTGCATTTATTGGTTTAACTCCAATCTTAATTTGGTAATTGGAAAATATATGCATTAGGAATTAATTTTTATTCCAGATTAATTTAGAAGTAACTGAAAGCAGTGTCAGAATTGACCAGATTGGTAATTTTAGGGTACTTGGTTACTTCTATTGCATCATTTTTGTGTGATTTCTTATGCTTGTATTTGTCAGCTTTTCCTGACTTAATTATGATTAAGTGTTGAACTTTACAGATGGCCAAATGCTGGCATTGCTGTATTGATCAGTTGGTTTTATTAATGTGTTAAATTTTGTGGTTGCAGCAGGATCATATTTTCTGATGGAACAGCTAATAGCTGGAGAACTCTGACATGAAAGCCCCAGGTAGCCCAGGCTTTGCAGGTACTAATTTTTTTTAATTTATCTTTTTAAAAAATTATTATTATTAATCATTTATTCATTCATTCATTTATTCATTAACATCTAACATTATTAAAGATACTTTTGGAAAGTTTTCATGCTAAAGGACAAACCTGGGTTACTTTTTAACAGGTAGCAGTGAAAGAACAGAATGTGTACAGAAAGAATACAGCTACAACTGATGCACAGTTGTACACACTACTTGGAAGCACAAGTGCAGCTGGCTTTTGGGGTTTTTTTGGGGTTTTTTTTCTGAGGTTCTCAAAATCAAAATCTATACTTCCTGTGAGAACCTGTTGTCATAGGGGTTTTTTTCAGAATTATAAATCAATTGAATCAATGGCAACAGTAATCTAATTTCTCAAGTCAGATTATTTGGTTCAAGTTTGCAAATGTGAAATAAGCTTGCTTTCATCATTTCAGGTGTCAGAAACAGTTCAAAATAAATTAGGATGTTGATGAATATTTCTGTGTCCTAATCGTTTCCTCTCATAATGCATGTCTAAAATTCAGACAACATTTGAAGATAAATTTTTACATAGATGGTATTCAAAACAGCCTAAAAGATCTCTGTGGAATGGCAGTGAAAATTAGGAAGAAATGTGAAATATATATAGATTTTTTCATCGCACTTTTAAATCGCTACTTACTTCCTACACGTTTCTGAGCCTGTTCCCCTCTTATTCTATGAACAGTGATATTTTCATGAGTATCATGGATAAAGTTACTAATTTTGTATCTAATTTACTGTCATTTAAAGTTATGCTTTCCACAGTGTCCTGTGCAGACAGACTCCTTCCTTTTAGCATAAAATTGAATTAAAGTGTAACTGTACAGTTTCTGTCTTTTATCCAACAAATGTTGTTTTATACATCATATATATACATATACAAAATTGGTAATTATTTTGTATTCTGAAACTTAGAAGAGATGTTTCACACAGGAATGCCAATATTATTTTTCTTGAGATGCAACATGTTGGATGTAAGCATAATTATTCATTCTTGTGTATATGTTTTTTCTTTAACAGTTTGTATATATATAAACTAATGGGGAACAGTTACACAATAAATGTTCTGTAGGGCTGAAGACTTCATAACCTGAGAAGCCTGGAAATGACATTATTAATATCCCATACAATATTTTACCCAGACATCTGTTTTCTGTTTCTCAGAGCTATTTAGCGTGGGGAAAGGAGCCCAGCAGGCTCACAACTCACTGATTTGAACAGGAGCTGAAAAACTAGGGGGAAAAAATCATCCCACCCAGGCCATGGTCACAGCAATAAGACTTCAGCTCAAGGCCACTGTGCCCTGCAGCTGCCCCTGAAGGTCAGCAGAGAGGGCACAGCCACCCCTCTCTGGGAGTGAAGGGTTTGCCACAGCCCCCAGCACGGCTGGGATGGTGCGAGTGGGATGCCAGTAGATGTCTCTGCAGGGTTCTAAACCCAACCCCAGCTGTCAGAAACGCCTTCCAAGCCCTTTGGTCAAACAACAGGGGGTCTCAGGAGATGGTAAAACTATTGGCCAGCATTCTGGCCTAGGGTGGTGGAACAGCATCTCAGAGGAAAATATTCTGGTCCTGGTTTTTAGACTCCAGGGAAAGTAGACAACTAAGTTGTGGCTCGGATTTACTAGCTGGTTATGCTATTTGCGCATGCAAAACTCCAGAGAAAAAACCACGAGTAAAATGAAAACAGAAAGCTGTAAAGACAAGGCCTTTCCATTGAAAGTTTTCCTCCAGATTGCAAAACAAAGGTATCACAACATAAAAATTGCAAAACTTGAATAATTTTTCTATCTTCAGTTCCTGTAAATTCAAGCTGACATTCACATCTCACCTTAATTGTGATACATGTGTCCTCTTGATTTACATGAGACTGGTTTTGCAAAACAAATTTAGCTCCTTATTGCTGCTTGGTGTTCCTATCTCTTGGTGTTTCTCCTCTTACATTCTCTTACCTGTTTGTTTTTGTGTTGGTGCTCAGACTCCTCTTTTCCCATATAATAATTTCAGTCCTTGTTTTAACACTGTATAATTTATTATTTCTTTCTCAGTGCTTTCTTTTTCTTCTTTCAGTTTTATTAGTGTACCATCTCCAAAGTACCTAGTAGCTCTTGGGATAGATTGAGTAGATAGAGCATGGTAGACTTGATGTCTGAGCCTTGATAATATTTGTGGCTGCCAATAGCTTTGAGCATGTCAGTTTGTCATTCAATATTTTTCTTTTTTCTCTCCTCATTTCTAGTAATGCAGATAGAGTTTTCACCCTTCAGAGCAAAATGCCATGGTTCACAAGAGCCATATAGATAGAAAATGGTGCTGGTAGCAGTGAAAGACAAAAGCTTTTATCATCAGAAATACATGGACCTAAAGGTGTTGGAAACTAAAGGCCAATTACTCCCTGAGGTGCAGGGGGGGGCCACTTCCACTGTCATCAGTCTTGTGATTGTGAAGGCAGAAGAGGACCTTGACTGTCGGTGTCTGGACTTTGTCAGGCCATTTGTTTGTGACCAGAGTTGTGTCATTACCGTGGTTTTCAATAAAGGGATGTTCATTGAGGCATCACATTGATATTCTTGAAGTATGTTCCACATTTTCAAAGGAGCAAATTTATCAGCATAGAATGGAAATGTTTAGCTGCTTCAGTATGCAATTGAGATTCCACATCACTGACGTGCAAGGGCATTCATTTTTCACCTACTGGTTGTAATGGGAATGAGACACCCCTATCCAGATTGCTGCATCCAGACCTGGAATCCCCAGCACGGGAGGGACCTGCTGGACAGAGGCCACTAAGATGGTCAGAGGGATGGAGCAGCTCTCCTATAAGGAATGGCTGAGAGATTTCAGATTCTTCAGCTTAGAAAAGAGCAGTCTTCCAGATGACCTAATTACAGCCTTCCAGTACCAGAAAGGGCCCACAAGAAAGACAGAAAGAGACAATTTACAAGGGCCTGGAGTGACAGGACAAGGGAGAATGGCTTCAAACTGACAGAGAGCAGGTTTGGATTAGATATTAGGAGGGCTGATGAGGTCCTGGCACAGGTTGTCCAGAGAAGCTGTGGATGACCCAGCCCTGGAAGTCTTTCTGGACAGGCTGAAATCTGATGTAGTGGAAGGTGGCTCTGCCCTCAGCTGGGGGTTTGGAACTAGATGAGCTCTGAGTCCCTTCCAACCCAAATCATTCTGTGGTTCTACGATTTTCAACAAGGGAAGACATGTTAAAAAAGAGATTATTTGGCCAAACTTTGTTTCTTTTTCCAAAGAAATTTTGTGGAAATTCTTGTCAGGCTTTCATCTCTGAGTCCTGTACTAAGCGAACCCCTTGCAGGTATTTTAAGTTTTTTAGTCTTTCTGCAAAATATGGCCTTAGCAATGACCTTTGGACTATCCACTGAGTATGTTCACAAAATCTGAAGAGGGATCCTGTTCTGGCTGACATGTGTGACTTATGAGCCTGGGAGCTGAAGTGGTTCCTGCAGGGCCATGCAGCCAATCAAGCTCATTCCTTGGGCACTGAATATCTGGCATCACCTGCTAAATATGCTACAGAAAGCAAAGGCTGAAGCTGTGTAGTTACTCTGCAACATCAATTCTTCTTCTGGGATCTATGGAAAATGGGTGAGTGAGCCCAGTCTGGCTCTTTGCTGACAGGCCAATTGGAATAATTGGTGTCTTTTTTTGCAGCTTTTCTCAGCAAAAAAAAACCAAGGCTGGAGCTGAAAGGCGGAAAAATCTCTTCATGGAGTGTTTTATGTCTAGGATCAAAACTTTTTGAAGGATTTAAGTACCAAATACAAATGAAATATCCAACCGACTATAATAGCTATTGGGAGATGGAGGAAAAAATGGAGAAGAGAGGCAAAGGGAAACACTTCCAGGGAAGGTGATGCTTTTTGGAAAAAATGTCTCTTACAGTTTGGCACCTAGCTGCTAACATGCTCTTGCCAGTCTCTGAGTTCATTTGAGGTTTATAGCAAGTTACAGGAAGAATAAAAAGTTAATCATGTACAGAGCCTTGGTGTTGTATTCTTGCCATCAATTTCAATAGCAGTAATAACATACAGACTGTGAAGTGATTAAAGAATGGCACAAGCTGCTTTATACTTGACTTCGCAAATGCATTTCCATTGAAAGTTTAATTTGGGTGGTTTTCATCAAAATTTGAAGAGATGATAATGTGAGGCCTAAAAACACTATATTGGGTCTGGGGGTCAGATTCATCTATCTGTTTTTACCTGGAATAGACATGGGGACAATTCTCCCGCTATCTAAAAACAAAGAAATGCTTTATTGAGCTTCAAACCCACAAAAAGAAATAAAAGGAAAAGTGAGAGCACTCATTGATGAAGATGGTTGCTCAACAGAAGGCTTAACTACATGTTGTAACCTGTATCTGTTTAACAAATCCCAAATATTCCTATTAAATATTTTGGGGATTTGAAGCTGAGGAAATCTATTGAAATACTGTCTGGACCTGGATTAGCACTCCAGACAAAATATTAATTTAATTTTCTTTTTAAGATTTGTAATTTTTTTTCTTTCTTTTCAATTTGTAACTATAAACTTTACTGTCATCAGCTGAGATAAAAGTTCTTAATGCATCAAAAATTATCATTGACACTTACAATGGAGAAATAAACTTCTGAAAAATAAACCATGTACTAGGAAGTCTTTTCAGTGGATTAAAATGCTTCCTTTCTGTTTCTGAAATACTTTTGAGTGGTAAACACTTCCCTGAAAATCTGCACATTTTTTGCTGTATATGGCTGCAAACTGTGCAGAGTTTTTTTTTTGTTCTTTGCTCTCACACTACACAAATAGAACGGCAAATTTTACTCATGGCATATATGTGCCTTTAGCTACATTAACATCTTTATTAGTGTATTAAAGTGCGTTTGAGTTATCCTGATGCATTGTAAACACACTGGATCTGAGGTATATTACAGCATATAAGATTTATTATTTTATTTAAAGGACTTAAAATTCAGCAAAAGTTTGCTGTAGGTGAGTGATCCTACTTATCAGAGATGAATTTTAACAACTGTAGTCCACAAAGTTCTGCTGTCCTTTGGGCAAAGAAATTGATTGTACAAAAAAATGTTGTCTTTGCATTCCTTTACCTCTTGTCATTTTTTCTTCCCTTGATGTATCAGTTTCTTGTATGATGCTTTCTCCCCTTGTTTATCAAAATTATTAATTTATGATCTATTGATGCAGAGTAGTTCTTTAAGCTTTGAGTTAGTACTTGGCTGTCAGTAAGAAAGATGAGAAACAAAAGTATGAAGGGTTTTCCCAGGGTAAATCAAGACTTACAGCCACACCTCTAAGTGGAAGAGGCAGGTGTAAAAATCTGGATTGCAGAAAAGTGGGACAAGGCTATCACTTTTTCTTGGGAGATAATATAATTAGATTTATGAGTTTAAAATAATTATTAAGATTGGTTTATATTCAACTACTTTGATTTGTTCAACAATTTCACTACACAAAATAGTGAGGCTTTGTGATTTATTTGGGTTTTGTCTTTCCAACTGGCTTGTCTCTTTTCCTTCCCTCTTGCTCCTTTTGCCTCATTTACAGTGTTATGCTAGATATGGGAGTGAAAGTTTTCCACTAATCCTAATTGGAAAAGTTTTCTCAAAATGCTAATTCTTTGGCTTTTAACCGTCAGTAATGTGATAAAAAATAGTTGAAAAGCCCTTGTTTGTTTGTTTGTGTGTTTGTTTGTTTCTTTGTTTATTTGTTTTGAAAGAGAGTGTAAAATTTGTTCAACAATGCTGACATCTGGTCTAACCTAAGTTTACCAAGATTTCTGGACACATCTAATATTGTTTGTGTGTATGTACCTTAATTATCTGCATGGAGAATAAACTGGCCTTACTACAGTACTGATTTGCACTAGGAATATGTTACCTGTAGGTACCAGCATGCTAAGGTTCTAAAAAGAGTTGGTAGATAATTTGAATTTCAACAGGAAAGACAAGGGAGAGAGAACATTAAAGTTTTGTGGAATAGCTTCTCTTATTCAGTGTTGTTACTTACAAATTTAAAACTTGACTCTTGATACTTCTTTCCACTCCCCAAAGAAAATTTTTTACTTCAAGAAGGGCCTGAAGGCTTAGTAGGAGTTTAGTAAGAATGTAGGAAGGTCACCATATTTCTTGATGAAGGTTTATCTCATAAAGTTCTTCCTTGTTCTTTAAAACGAGGTGGAAGTTTCTCCCTCTAGGTCTGTGATTTACATGTGCATTTGTTTTACATTCATCTAAACTATAATGCTACACCTGTCAGTTGGTTCCTTGATGGTTATTATGTTCCTGTCCTGAAGGGAAGGCATGTGGATTCCTTGCAGCTACAGCACTGCAGGTAGGAATATTAGGGGTGATTTAACTTATTTGAAGTTACCAAAGATTCTGGAAGAGGAGGTCAATGTCAAATAGATCGGCTGTTTAATTGTGTTTATTTTCTCTTCTAGAAGATTGGTTATATCAACAAGAAATGCTGAAAACCTGTCTTTAAAAGAAGTAATAGTTATGGAGCTAGAAAAACAGAAAGTACAGATTGTCTCTTTCCCTGAAATCTTGACTGATAGATAAATACGAGGTGAGCTGTGGTGACAATGATGAGAAAGCCGAATTTCAGAAGTAGAACACACTGGAATCTTGTTTCAGTGGTAGAGGAATGTCTACATTTTTCTCATAAGTTTCTAGGGAGAAAAAAAACATCTTGTGTATGCTGTCTTCAGTTTGAATTTATACAACTAAATTTGTAAAATTCAATAAATTTAAAAAGAATATTTCTATACTAGTATGTTGCCATGATATATACTCGAATATTATAGTCATAACACTGTGCAGGGCTGTATATTTATGTATTATACATATTCATTTTTTTCTACATTTACTATGTGGAATAATTCAGCTTTTGTAATTTATTTTGCTAAAAGATACACTTGTTTTATATCTATTAAAGGATGTACATACAGTTTATAAATTTAAAACACTAAAACTATTTCTTTCTGATTTTTTAACTTCTGCTGAAATCGTAGCATAATGATGGTATGTAGAGAGTAATATCCTTGCACTTCCTGAGGCCTTAGCTGGCAGAGTTGTCAAATTAAACTGGAACATTTTGTAAGTGTATCTTTAATAAATACATATGTCTGTCATGCTTCCCTACTCAGTCTTATAAATCAGACTGTATCTAGCTGTCAGATACTCTCAACCCAGTTGTCCTAATCTGTCAAGTAAAAATTATAGCATCTAGGCTCCCATCCTTCTCTGAAAATATTTATTTATACCAGTGACATGTCAAGGACACACCGTTTTTTAAATTTATTTTTTTCCCCAGCAACAAAACCATTAACAGCTGGCTCAAGTCCCTGCCAGGAGGGCAGTGGATAATACATAAAGGGAATTTATAATGAAGGAATGGCCATAGCCAAGCAAAATAAATGCTGCATAGCATTCAAAAAAAAATCTTGCTACATGCCAGATATGGAGCATTCAGCCTTGTTTCACTCATAGTACAAAAATAATTTTCTGCTATTTATCATCCTCATCCCCATTCATCTACAGATGAACCTCCACTCCTCTGTTGCAAAGAGGTTGTCTCTAAGTTCTGTGTCTCTGCAGTACCTGGTAATTAACCATTACAATTATAATGACACATCAGACACATCATAAACTATTGCTAAAGTTTGAGAGAAGGATTTAAACACACCACAGAGAGTAACAAAGCTGTTGGTTATTCTGCTTCCCTCAGCTCTCCTTAAACAGAGAGTACGACACCAGAAGTTGGGAGCTGGGGGAGATTGAGGTGCTGAAAAAGAAGGAAGGAATTCTTGGTATTTTTAAAAGAATAAGTCTTTTTATTCCATATGCATGAACAGATGTTAAAGAGCATTGCTCGTCACTTGTCTTTTTTAGCAATTTTAGACTGCACTCTACTTAAAATAACTACTGAACCGTACCTGGCTTCAGTCTAAGACAGGAAGAAAATAACCCTTAACTCTTTGAAATCTTGTGCACAAGTAATTAAAGAGTAAAAATCCCAGTTTATTTCCAACTTGAAACTCATTCTACTAATTCTAACAATACCTTTTCATTTTTATTTTAATATTTTTTATCTTTGAGTAAATTCTTAATGTGTTGGGGTTTTTTTTTAAGTATGATAGGTTCACCTTTCTTTTGAGCTTGTGTATTCATGTTATCTAGTTTATGTGATGATCTGAATAATTTTGAATAAAAGAATACAATGTCCCATAAAATAAGAAAATGTAATTTCCTCCCTTTTCACTGTACTAAAATAGAGACACTTGCCAGTTGCTCAAAGTAAAGTTATAGGAATCTATAGATAAAAAAATTGGATTTTAGTTTGATATAGTATATGAAGTTACCGAAGTTTCAGACTCCTTACTCTGGGTATTCAGGGGGAAGTATTGACAAGAGAGAAGACTTCTCCAGAAATAAGGAAGTCTGTTCTTTCATGAGCCAGGGATGGGCAGGACAGGACACAACACGAGGGACATGAGCAACATGAGTATTGAGACATTCTCTAGAAATCTGCCATAGCTTGGCTTGTGTGAAGCATGGCCACAACTCTGCTTTCTCCAGGACTAGCTGCTGAAGGAACTGCTTTCAGAAGAAGGGTGATACTTTCTCAGTAATAATGACTCTTACCTCAATGCCAGAAGTGAGTGGAACTTGAGTCAATGTGCTGCACATAAGAAAACAGTGGGAATAGCCTGGAGAGGAAGCACATTGCCTTGAAATCAGGAAAAGGAGTTCATCACTTTGGAATTTCCCTAGGTGTATGACAGGGAACTGTACTCATCACAAATTAAATCTTTCATCAGTAGCCTTTAACTGGTTATCTCCTTCTCTGACAGGCTGTCTTCTTTAACAGAAAATAGAGTCCTTTTTCAAAAACTCCATTATGGTTGTTTTAGTAATATTATTTATAATAAGATTCTGGAGAATTGAAATATGATATATGAAGTGAAAAAAAAATCATTCTGAAAGCAAAGTGTTTTTAAAAACCAGAGCCCAGAAACTATATAATGAAGATTGGTTTGGCTTCCCTAGTGTGGGTAACTTTTAAACTGATATAGCTATTTGTTTGCTTTTCCTAAAAGCCCCAGGCTAGTTCAAGCATAATCATTCAATTTAAGCAGAGCCTGATGAAGAACAGTCCTGTGCACTGTGCTGGACTGTGATGGATGTTCACTGTGATCCTTTCTGCCCTTGAGATCTGTATGTATCTGAATGAGCCACAGACAGCACATGAGGGTTTTGAAACCAGATAATTAAATGACTGCAGTGCTGGTAGGTACAAAGTAGAAAAAATAGGGATGCAAAGCTAAGGGATATGGGAGAAAAAGAGTGCTATATCATCAACCTCTCAAGACAAAAGTTTGAGAAATTTAAATAAAAATAATGAATGACTGATAAGGGGAAGAAACCTTGGATTTCAATTGGATGAAATCAGTATGAAAAACAACAACAATGAAGTTCGGATGACTTTGATGTTTAGAACATGACAGATAAGATAAAAGCCACTTTCTTTCTTGAAATCTGGATAGTAGTAAAGCATTAATGTATTTTAATTTAAAATTGTATAGGTCAAATGTTACTTGATTTGTCCCCACGTGTGAACTTTCCTTAAAATTTTACAAGGAAACACATGAAAATTGGCCTGAAGAAAGGCTTATTGTAGATCCAAACATATAAAGAAGCAAGAAGAGAATGTTCAGCTTGGGGAATTCTACTGTTTTTCTTGCGGTAACAGCATTCCTCCCCTGGTTTTAAGAAATCTAATTCTTTTTTGTTATACTCTCATAAATGTGTGGTAATAGTAACTTTAAAGGGCACTATATAGATTTACACTCTTGAACCTTTTCATAATGTTTCATGCAAGTATTTTTGCCAAATAAACCACTGATGTTCTTACATAGAATTAACTTGGTGATTTAATTGAAGGTATTAGTTGCAGAAAATTCACCATTAACCTTCTCTAGGGAAGGGCACAGTTCTTAAATACACATAGTGAATTAATCATGAGCTTGTTTCCCTGAACAAAAGCAGTATTTAAAAGAATTTACTGTGAAAGAAGTTTTATCATCCATAATGAAGTGTTATAAAAGTCCTGAATTATTTCAAGTGACTAACCCCACATTAGGCCCGGGGAAATGTGTGCTTGGAACAGCTAGAAGTAAGTACAGAGGGCCTGATAGAAAGCATGTTGAAGTCAATGGCTATTTTCCATTGTCTGCAGTGGACATAAGGTTGTTCAATTTCATGGTACGGAAAAAATTTATTTTATAGAACACACATGCACCAAGAAACAGAACTTGTTGCCTAAATACATGTGCTAGCTTCCTGATGGTTTTAAATGAGAAACATGTGTGCAGTGTGAGGTGAGCACATTGAATTACCCAGCTTTTTGTAGGGAATTGGTCACTTTTGCGGGAGAATCAATATCTAATAACAGGAGCTGATCAACAGTGCTCAGTTCTGTTGAACACGCCAAAAAGGTGCTGTGAGATATGAGCTTTCATAGGTTTTTTGACTCTTTAAAAACTAGGGACTGAAGGAGTTAGATTGTCTCAGAATCAAACATTGAATTTATGTCTTATTTTTCTAAATTGGGAAATGGGACAGTGAAAAGCATTTCTGTATAGCGAATGTATACTCCTTCAGCTGCTGATGGAGCAGAAAAAAAAAATTAAATGGTTGCAACCTGCATAAGGCTTAAGCAATGAGAAAAGTTTCTAGCAAACTCATGATTGTATACAATAAAATATTAAAATTCACTAGAGCTTTTGTGTCCTGAGGAACTCTTTATTCCTCCAGACTATAAATCCCATCATGGAGGTCAACCTCAGTAAGAGAAATATTTTGTAATAAATTGTAATTCGATATTAAAAAATAATTTCACCATTTAAAAGCCGTGTCTTAGGTATAATGGTTGTTTTAAGCATTTTCTTTTTTATGGACAGAACCCATGCCTCACCACAGTACGTTATCCACAAAGGGAGCATCTTTTAACAACAAGCTAATTCTCCAGTTCTTTTTCAATGAATTATTGAAAAACTGCCGTAGCAGTTGTCCTCTTGCACAGATTACAGTTGTCCAAAGTGTTTTTTAAATCTATATCTAGAACCACAACTCCTAAATATAAATATATGTGTGTTAATAATAATCTTGCATGTATCTCTAGCTAATTAAAAGTGTTATTTAAAATAGAGACATTTCTGTCCATGCAATTACTGTCTGTATATGTTGGGGTTTTTTTTAAGAGAGTCTTTGAAGTCCGCACTACATTTTCCCATTTTGTTTTAAGTGTTTTTGCAATTTTGCTAACAGGCTTTGGAGTCACTACGACTGGAGTACTGATTGTGGCTGGCCTAGAGTAAATTTTCTTCATAATAGCTATGTTTTGGATTTGTGCTGAAAGCCGTGTTGATAACACAGGGATGTTTAAGCTGTTTCTGAGCAGTGTTTGCACAGAGCCAAAGCGTTTTCTGCGTCTCTCTGAGGAGGCTGGAGGTGTGCAGGAAGCTGGGCAGGGACACAGTTTGGACAAAGGGATATGTAATACCACTTGTTGGGCTCAGCAATAACAGTTGGGGGAAGAAAAGAAGTGAGGGATGTTTGAAGTGATGGCATTTGTCTTTCCAAGTCACCATGACGTGTTATGAAGCCCTGCTTTCCTGGAGATGGCTGAACACCTGCCCATGGGAAGTGGTGGACTTGCTTCCTTGTTTTCTTTGCTTACACATGTGGCTTCTGCTTTACCTGCTAAATTCTATTTAACTCAGTCTCAAACCATGACACCTGGCCACAGTACAACCCTTAAGGCTCTCTGATATGGATGTGTTCTCTCATTATCAGCATGACATTTTGACTCTGGGTCGTGACACACAGTTTAATGCAGTATACACAGCCTCAGTGGAAGAAAGAAACAAACTCCAATAAGTTTTGCAGAGAACTAAGAAGCCAAGGGGTACAACATATTTTCTCTTCATGTAAAATTATTTTTAAATGAACAGCATAACTAATAATCAGTTGCTATTTCAGGTTATTTATTATTATTACTATTACAAAGCAAAATGAATAAGTTAAAAACAAAGAAGAGAGTACAAGTGGAACAAGCAAGAAAAAGCAAGAGAAAGCAAAAGGCAACACTATTATTATACTAAATAGGGTGAAGAAAAAAACTACAGACATTCTTTTCTCTCTTATATTGCTTCTCTTACAGCATTTAAACAGTCCCATAGTATAGCCTTGTTTTACAATGAATTGTACAAATTGAGAGGATTTGCTTTTAATTCTTCTAGATGGTATGGGAGAAGAGTAGCAACTTTAGTACTTTATTTCCTGACCCTATAAACACTTATGGATTTTGCTTGCTTTCAAGAGTGGAGGACCACTGACACGCAGAGGGACTACTCAAAGGCTTAAATTTAAGCAGGTATGTAAGTGCTTGTGGAACTAGGGCTTTTTTATATTTATTGACTGACAGGTTCATTGCCCTACAGGGTGTACTTCACAAGAGTACTTGCAGTGACTTTTTTTTCCTTTTGGAAAGCTCACTTTTGGTCTAGCCCCAGTCACAGCTCCACAGATTTACGCTGTGGGAAGACCTGGAGCAGTGCCACCAAAGGGCAAGGCTGTTGGATCAGCTGTGTCCTGGGTGAGTGCTGCAGGGACAGATTCCTTGTGCTGTCAAAATATGTGTTACTTATATTGCATGACTTCCTCACCCCACCCTGAGAAAGACACTCCTGTGATAGGAGAGGAGCTTCTGGGACAGCTTTGAAGACACCAGACAAAAGAGAAGTCTGAGAATGGGTTAGAGTAGATGATGATGATAATTGCATTGTTTATAGTTCTCTGGGGAGAGAACTTTAGGGCTACAAGAATTGCCCCAGGTTTAGCTTTGCAGAGAGGCTGACCTGCATGCTGGCTCTGGGGGGATCTTTACCTCCACAACCCCTTCTACAGAGCTACCTTTTCTGTCTTTAGGCTGATACAAGTAAGGAGGGAAACACATCCTGGTTTTTACACAACATTTACTCACTTTATCTCTAGAAAAATCCCAGATTTCTTCTTAGGATTGCCTTTATCTTTTGATGGGATTTTCCCTCTTTTTTGTGAAATCGTAATTTGTCCTCTTTTTAACAGCTCCTAGAAGGCCACCTTCATACTGTGCTCCAAGTGACATGCACTAAAAAAATCCTGTTTACAGCATTTGCATGTAAATTTCCTCTTATTAATATTATGCCATTAGTTCATTCACTACCATTGATGGAATTTATTAATCCATTGAATTCTGTTCCTGAACTTCTTTGGAGTAAAAATGACTCTGTGCAAAGCATCAGCTATTAAAATTAAAGAAGACTTGAACAAGTCTGATTTATAGAAGTAGGTGTTGTATTTCTCTTTGGTAAAAATCTAAAATCAGATAGTTTATGAGAAATTGTATGCAAAATAGACTGCTCTTAAGATCTACTGTTGGCTCTTTTGGCATGAATATTTGTGTTAAATTGTACATTCACCTCATAAAGTTCATTCTTTCCTAACTACATTAGAGTGATATTAGAAATGCTCCTATTAAAATAACACCTTTTTATTATAGAATGGTCTGCTAATTTAGCTACAGCAAAAGACTGTCAACCTTTCCATTATAAATATAAATCTCTATTTTCAGGGACTTTAAACTCTGCTATAAATACTCTTTCCAGGCTAACATTTGGCATGTAAAGCTGCATCCAAATAAAAAAAAAGCTATTTATTATTAAATTACTTCAGCCATTTGAATACAACTTAAAGCAGACAAAGTAGAAATAGTTGCATGAGGATGTTTTGTTGCTTTTTTTTTTTT